>CAMXCT020001535.1:480000-675000 GCA_947184155.2 Cladocopium goreaui
GCTCAGCAGGTATCACCCAATGCACTCAAAATCCCCAAAGCACTAAAGGAATTCAAAGGTGAGAATGACAGCGACGAAAGGCAGCTGGAAAAAGATAGTGGGAAGGTACGACGAATAAAAGTCAAAACCATGGTATCGCCACCATGGGTCCTCAGCGCCGAGGCGGCTGATGTCATCAGCCCAGTTGCTCTTGCTCTGGACGTACTCCCAGTAACCCTGGGCTCGCAGTGCAAACAGAGCTAGATGGATCAAATGACCTAGCTTGGCTAAGTCGGCATTGCTAGAACGTCCTCTCACTAGCGTCATGACGGCTGCAACGTTGTCCAGAAACCAAAGCCCGTGTCGATTTCGAAACAGGTCAAGTCGTTCCACTAAGGCGTATAGCACCATCGAGAGCTCCAACTGGGCGATGTGGGTTTCTGCAGGCTGCCATAATTTCTGAAGCTCTGCACAATTGTTGGCTACAAAACTGTGACGTATCTGGGATCCGTCAGGCTGGAAAAAGATGAGGTGAAAACCTCCTGAACCTGGATTGTCAGCCTCCACCGCAGCATCTGAGGCAGCAAGGAAGCGCAGGTTGTCCAGGTGAAAGACGGGAAATTCCCGTTTTGGCTGAAAGCGCATCACTGCTTCGATCACCTCGAAGCATGCTTCAATCTCAGGGGTTACCGATGTAGTGGCTTCATCCTGTCTGGCTTTGATTGCCATCAGGCCACCATACCCTACACGGCCATAGATACCCTGCTCTAGGAAATTCGCCAGGCCATACAACTTCGAAGCTGTGCCACGGCTGAAGTGACCTGTAGTCCTAGCCGTAGTGAGGAGGTCACGAACTTTATCATGAAGACGTTCTCGAGCCCAAAAACGGACATGCCCTGTTTGGTTGATGCAGTCGAGGTCATGGGTTAGGCCCAAAAAGGTGCCTGTGCTCTGCATTGACTGCTTCTTGTCTTCGGCAAAGGGGGAGCCTATCAACTTGCAAAGCTGGTTCATGGCCCATTGTCCGGAGCCTTTGGAGGAACGTAGGTCCGTGATGGTCGCATCGTCGAAGTAGAGAGATGTCAAAACTTGGCAAAACCGCCTGGCCAAAGCTTCCAACAACCGCGAAAAACGGTTGAATGAAGTGACCGCTAACGGAAGCCCAAAAAGGAGGCCTGCATAGACCTGATATGCTGGAGTTTGCCATTCATGGTGGTACCACACCACTATGCAGCCTAGGCTTTCTTGCATCGCCATGGGGCAATACCGGTAGGCTGATGGTAGATCTTCCTGGCCTGTCTCCCAGGCATCGTTGGCGAAGAAGTGCTCGATGTCCTCTGCTGTCCATCTATGCATCACCAAACGAATGTGCTGGGCTGGACGCAAAGGACTGCACAGGGTGAGCTTGTTGGCATCGGAGGAGAGGGCTGATTGTCCTCCTGTGTCGCCGTTGTCGATCACTCTCTGCTTGCCTGAACTCTGCGTGATGACACAACGAGGGATCAAACGATGTGCTCGGTTGCCAATGAGCCGCAAAAATTCGGCTCGTCGCAGAGGTGCGGTGCAAAACCCGTTGTTGGCATCCTCCATGGATTGTTGCAAAAGGAACTCATCATCTTTGCCTGCTCGCAGCTGGTGCAGGATGTGCTGGTTGTGTTCCTGCCACCCATCCAAAACATCTGTCATGCTGATCACCTCAGCCGGCTGCTGGGGAAAAATTCCATAGGGTGGCGCATAGCCCACTGCCGGCAAGCCACAGATCAAGCCAAAGGGGAAGCTAGTGTCAGCCCAGGATGTCAACACCATCAACAAGGCTATGAGCCCCATATCTCGATGTTTGGTGACTTGCTGCACGGCGGTTTCCTGAAAAGATCTCAAGTGGAGGGTCACCCCCTCCCAGCGTCTCTTCAGCTCGCGCAATGCCCCCACTGCCTGTTGCCTCCACGGCCTCAGCGATTTGGTCGGGGATGCGTATGCATCGGCCACAAACTCCAAATCCATGTCAGAGACTGGAAGGTCTTCATAGGGCAGCGGCCTCTGGGCCCGTTGGAGGGCTTGTTGGAAATGATCGTCTGGCTCCAAGTTGAACGCCAGGAGTGGTGGTAGTGCTGCTTTGTGCGTCATTGCACCGACTTGGCCTCCTTCTCCAATTCGGGCCAGTTGCCTCACAGATCCCGCAGCAAGGTGGGGGACTAAGGGGCCGTCCCAAGCCTCACCACGCTCTGCCAGCCAGGCTGCGTAGGAACAAAACGGCGGGCTGTTGATGAGGTCCTCCACCATCGCAAACTTGTAACTCCTGAACCAATGCTCGGGGAAAAGCTTGCGAAATGCCAGCACTACTGCCTCCTGGCTCATCATGGGTAGGGCAACTCCTTTGGGGATCGCCTGAATACCTTGCAACAACGTAACTGCCCGGCTCCATTTGCTATCTGTGCCTCTACTGCCTGGGTCGCCCCCAGGGGCCATGGCATCAAAGTAGACTTGCTGGCTGTTAAGCAGGAACAGGGGAACCATGGAAAATGATGACGATCATGAACTTCCATTCATGGACTCATAGAATCCATGGTAATAACTTTAACAATTTAAAAACTGGGGTAGGCGCCACCAGGCTTAGTGGGCGCAACTCTGGTGCACATTGCAGATCATCAAAGGGATCAATTGAAACAATGGCAGTGTACATGAAAGGGTTGCATGGAAGGGTAGTATCAGATAAACCTTACTCGATGAAACAGTGCATATAGATCTTAACAAAGTGCATTGCAAAAAATGAAAGTTTGCAAAGGAAGACATGAAAACAACATCGATAGATATGGAAGACGTCCATCGAAATCATTGTGGCGACATGCGAAAAGCATCAACAAGCATTGATGGAAACACTGATGCATGCCGAGATCATTCGTCATCATGGAGCTGGGTGCTGATAGTTACTTGCTGATCAGCAAGGATGCAAAGCCTGACAGGGTCTAATCTTGTTTAAGCTGCTGGTCAGCAGCAGGGAACCCTTGCTGAACAGCAAGGGTTTTCGTTGACCAACAAAGGTTTAAACGCTTTTGGTTTAAGCACTTATTGAAGTTTCTGCTGCTGGACAGCTGCACGGTTTTTAAAAAGTCGCTGTCTAACCTGGCTTAAGCTGCTGGTCAGCAGCAGGGAACCCTTGCTGAACAACCAGTTTCAAGGCAGCTGTTAGGCGAGTAATGGCATCTTATGGTTTAATCATGATATAATTGGCTGGTGTAAATAAATTTCTGCTGCTGCACAGCAGCAGGGTTCACCTAGAATCTTCCTGGCCAGCAACCATTTAACCTAGTTTAAGCTTCTGGTCAGCAACAGGGGACCCTTGCTGAACAGCAAGGTTCTTGTTGGCCATTAATGGCTACGATGTTTGTTGCCTATTGAAGTTTCTGCTGCTGGACAGCTGCAGGAAACCGTTGCTAAAAAGGAAGGCTGCTGTTGGCCAACGGTGCTTCTAAGTTTTCCATCGCTGGACAGCTGCAAGTTTCAAAAGGATGCTGTTGGCTAGCAAGATTCTAGCTGAACCTTGCTACTGCGCAGCAGCAAAAAGTTAACTGGCGCCAGCCATTTATCCCTTGCCTGAACCATAAGATCATCAGTTGGCCAGCAACTGCCTGGAAACTTGCTGTTCAGCAAGGGTTCCCTGCTGCTGGTCAGCAGCTTAAACAAGATTAGACGGTTGCTGGCCAGCAAAATTCCAGCTGAACCCTGCTGCTGCACAGCAGCAGACAGTTAGTGTCACCAGCCACTTATACCATGATTGAACCATAAGATCATTAGTTGCCCAACAACTGCCTTGAAATTTGCCGTTCAGCAAGGGTTCCCTGCTGCTGACCAGCCGCTTAAGTTAGGATAGGCACTTGCACGTCAACAGACTTCTAGCTGAACCCTGCTGCTGTGCTTCAGCATTAAAAACCATTGTCACTGAAACCTGCTGCTCAGCAAAGGAATCCTGCTGCTGGCCAGCAGCTGAATTTTTCGCATGCAATGAATTCAAAACGTGCTTAATGTTGATAAGTCTGCATTGTGGGCGCACGAGGTGCGCAATTTGATTAAAAAAAAACAGCCACTTGGCAGCCACTTGCTCCAGCAGCCACTTGGCAGCCACTTGCTGCAGCCACTTGCTGCAGCCACTTGCTGCAGCCACTTGGGGCAAGTGTCTGCGAGTGGCTAAAAGTGGCTGCAAGTGGCTGCAAGTGGCTGCTTGAGCAAGTGGCTGCTTGACCAAGTGGCTGCCAAATGGCTGCCAAGTAGCTGCAAGTGGCTGCAAGTGGCTGTTGAGCAAGTGACAATACGACTAACAAGTGACAATTTTCCTTTGTATTGGTATTGGGCTTAAAGATATTGTCCATAATGTCCCCCCCGGTGTGATAGACAGTCCCGGGCTATGCGACATAGACCTTGCAAAAACATGCAAAAACAACTCTAAACAAGAACAGCAACAACAACAAGAAGAAGAACAAGAAGAAGAAGAAGAAAACAAAGAACAAGAACGAATAGAACAAGGAGAGCAATGAGAACAAGGAGAACAAGATGGAAAACAAAACGGAGAACAAGAACAAGAACCGCAACAAAAACAAGAACAAGAAACATAACAATATCAAGAACAAGAACACAACCACAAAAACAAAACTAAGAACAAGTCCTTAACTTTCGATCATCCTTGATGCTACGCCGCAAAATCTTGCCCTTGATTTTCGAACAGCTTTGATGCCACGCTGTCAGATCACAGCCTGTTCTTGCAATCATCCGGGTTGCTATCGTGCAAAATTTGGTCCTTAACTTGCAAATCTTTGTTGCTACGAAGTAAGATCTTGTCCTTAACCTTCAAACATGTTGGATGTTACGCTCTAAGATTCTGTTTGTCTTGTCCCTAACCCTCAAAAGTGTTGGATGACACGCTGTAAGTTCTTGTCCTTAACAAACAAGAACCAGAACAAGAGCAACTATCACAACCACGAGAACAAGATCAAAAGCAATAACCACAAGATCAACAACAGTAACAGTAACAGTAACAACAACAACAACAACAACAGCAGCAGCAGCAGCAACAGCAACAACAACAACAACAGCAGCAGCAGCAGCAACAGCAACAACAACAACAACAACAACCAGAAGAACAAAACAAAAACGAGATAACAAAAAAACAAGAGCAATAACAACAATAACAACAATAACAACAGCAATGACAAGAACAAAAACAAAAACGAGAACAAAAGAAATAATAGCAATTTCTTTGAAGATCTGGATGCTGCCCAAGAAGAGATTGTCCTGAACCCTCAAGCATTTTGTATGATTTTGGTTGCTATGGAGTAAGACTCTATCCGACTTTATCCTTAACATTCAATGATCTTGAGTGCTACGGTGTACCGTAAGATCGTGCTCGTGACATTCAATCATCTTGGACGCTACGCTCGAAGCTCTTGTCCTTAACTTTGAACATCTTGGATGATATGCCCTAAAACACTGTCCTTGAATTACAAACATCTTGAATCTTGGATGCCACGCTGTAAGACCTTGCCCTTAATCTTCAAACACCTTTGATGCTACGGTGTCAGGTCTTGTCCTTAAGTTCCGAACATGTTTGATGCTACTCTGTAAGATCCTCTCCTTAACTTTCCAGCATCTTGGATGTTACGGTGTAAGACCCTGTCCTTAACTTTCAATTATCTTGGGTTGTACGGTGTAAGATCTTGTCCCCAACCTTCAAACATGTTGGATGATACGCTGCAAGTTCTCGCCCTTGCCGGGTAAAAACAAGAACCACAACAGCAAAAACAAGATTAAGATTCTGGTTAAGATGGATATTTTCCTTCAACCAATCTGTTGATGGTCGACTTCAAAACTCTGCAGGGCCTGGTTTATAAAATTTGATATAGGTATGACGATGGAATTCGAACCTCCGCCAGTTAAAATATACCTTTTACATCAATGATGAAATGCTCAATACCCAAAGTTATAAGTTATAACACACTCAAAGATGTTATGACCCGCAAAACGGCGACTTACAAACCACGCTTGTGACTCACCTACTAAGGTAAACCATCATGATGATTAAACAACCCACAAAAATTACTAAACAGGTAGTCGTAAGTTCGCTGGCTGCAAGTGGGCGCTGGCCCTCAAATACAAACAATCTGGCCCTTTGTTTTCCTCTTCGAAACAGCTTTTATACCTATGTTTCAATCGGTGGGGGTAGCGGCTGGTGCATGGCTGCTAGCAATCTACGACAGACAATCTTGAACAAAAAGTAAAGTCTACAACATCATTTTTTTTTTAAGATGCCACGTCGCTGCAGATGGCTGCAATCAGTTGCAGCTAGTTGCAGCCACTTGCAGCCACTTGCCCAAGCAGCCACTTGCATCCACTCGCAGACACTTGCCCCGAGGGGCTGCAGCAAGTGCCTGCCAAGTGGCTGCCAAGTGGCTGAGCAGCAAGTGGCTGCCAAGTGGCTGCAAGTAGTTGCTTTTCCGAAAATCAAAATGATGCACGTTTGCTCGCTCTCTGTAAGTTTGGTTTTTCAAAACTAAGGTTCCCAAAATGGAAGCCTCAGAATTGTCAAGAGCGATCATGAACGCTAAGGGCGCTTAATGTTGATAAGCTTGGTTTTTCAACATCAGGGTTCCCAAAATGGATGCATCAGAACTGTCGGAAACCATCATCAACATCAAGGGCACTAAGTGTTTATAAGTTTGGCTTTTCAACATTAGGGTTCCCAAAATGGATGCATCAGAACTGTCCAAAGCCAGCATCAATATCAAGGGCGCTTAGTGTTTATAAGTTTGGGTTTTCAACAGTAGGGTTCCCAAAATGGATGCACCAGAATTGGAAAGCAATTATCAATGTTAAGGGCGCTGAACGTTGACAGCTTTGACTTTGCAAACTTAGGGTTCCCAAAATGAATGCATCAGATTTGTCGAAACCCATCATCAACATCAAGGGCGCTTAGTGTTTATAAGTTTGGTTTTTCAACTTTAGGCTTCCCATAATGGATGCATCAGAATTGGAAAGCAATCATCAATGTTAAGGGTGCTGGACGTTGACAGTGTTGATTTTGCAAACTTAGGGTTCCCAAAATGAATGCATCAGATTTGTCAAAACCCATCATCAACATCAAGGGCGCTTAACGTTGATACTTTTGACTTCTCAAACTTAGGGTTCCCAAAATGGAAGCCTGAGAATGGTCGAAAGCAATCGTTTGAGGCTTCCATTTTGGGAACCCTGATTTTGAGAAGCCAGCATTATCAACATTGATGGTGAGGTTTGCTTTCGACAATTCTGAGGCTTCCACTTTGGGAACCCCAATGTTGAAGAGCCAAACTTATCAAGATTATGGGCCCTTAAAGAATGTTGTGTTTTTTGTTCCTGCATTGGCTTAGATTTTGGCCCTGGGAAAACACTGGTCATTTTGCTGAATGCAAAGACAAAAGCCCCTGCCACTTCAATATCATTGACATGTATCGGTTTAATTTTCAGATTGGGCGAGCTCTCGGCCCTGTATATATATATTTTGGCAAATTTCAAAAAGTGTTGTTCCTCACTTTTGCCAGTTGTTCTCCCTACTTTACACAAAAATTGCTTGAAACTGTTGGTAGCTTGGGGTGCAGCGCACCATCCTTACATCAGGGGGGAACGTTCCCCCCTGATGTAAGCATGGTGCGCTGCGCCCCATCCTTCCAACAGTTTATCCCTTCAATCTGCAAAGATGAAGAGGAACAACTAACCCCCTTCAGGAACAGAGCACCAACGGTAAATCAATTTGATGTTTGCCGAATTCCCAGGCTACCATCAGGGGGGAACGTTCCCCCTGATGTAAGGATGGCGCGCTGCGACCCATCCTTCCAACAGTTAATTGGTTTTTTCTCTGTTAGCAATAATAGCGTCAACGCCAGGTCAACAGTAAAACAAAAACAATGACACCAACACTAACAAATAAATTTTCACATACATCTTCGTTGGCGAAGTTTTGTGGCTAGAACAATGAAAAGAAAAATGCATGAAACAACAATAGGTACGGGAGATAAGTCACAAGGACTTATCTTATCTCCCGTACCTATTGTTGTTTCTCTGTGTGGCACGCAACATGTTTTGGAAACCTTGCGCTTGGCAGGCGAAAAATTAAGACATAGTAAATAGTCGTTAAAAATGAAAGACAACACCGACAACATATCCAGTACCTATATATGTGTGTAAATTATATATGCCTGCCTCATTGTGTTTTTTTTGGATGTCAGGACTTGTGTCATTTGGTTGAGGACTGTCATCTTACTCAGCCAGCGCTCAAACTTTTAATTGTTTTTCCTTGGGTCCGCGCGCGCGCAAAAGTATTCAGAAATAAGTTTGTTGGGGCGCGCGCGCGGACCCAATGAAAAAAAGTTCAAACTTTTTTCGGGTAGATCGCCCACTGGATAAGTCATTCAAAAAAGTTTGAACTTAATGCTTGACATAAAGGAAAAAACGAAACATATTGGAAACATGTCTAATTATGATATCTAATTATGATTGAGAAGTTAAAACTATATCGATATCGTATGATTATACCATATCATATTTTTCTCTTCATATTTCATTAAAATTGCAAAAAAAAACATCCAACCCCCCCCACCCCCCACCCCCCCCTGCGGGGCTCAAATTTTATATTTTTTGGGATATCATTATATATAATATTATGCATCACGGGCTGCCAGGATCCATTGGGATCTTCTACACCTTCGAGGGCGAAGCCAAAACGTCAATTGTTGTAAGATTTTTGTCTGCATTTCAGACGCCTGACCTCATTTTTCCAGCATTTTTCCGACGCGAAAAAATGCCAGCATCCGACCGCTGCACTTAAATACGATGTTTTTTCATCATGTTTGATGTTTTTTTGCAAGCTTTGCATCTATCTATGATGGTTTGCTCAATTTCGATCAGATTTTTTCTGGTACTTTTTGTAAGTCTTACAGGATTAAGGCGAGGCATACATACATATATCAAATCTGCGCACATATGCATAAAATATAAGCATATACATATGTATGTATATGTATATATAAATATATATGCAAATATGTATGTGTATATATGTATATGTATGTGTAAAACTCAAGACATAAAAGCATAGTAAAAATGCAGGGAAATAAGGGAAACATCTTTGAGTGTGTTATAACTTATAACTTTGGGTATTGAGCATTTCATCATTGATGTAAAAGGTATATGTTAACTGGCGGAGGTTCGAATTCCATCGTCATACCTATATCAAATTTTATAAACCAGGCCCTGCAGAGTTTTGAAGTCGACCATCAATAGATTGGTTGAAGGAAAATATCCATCTTAACCAGAATCTTAATCTTGTTTTTGCTGTTGTGGTTCTTGTTTTTGCCCGGCAAGGGCGAGAACTTGCAGCGTATCATCCAACATGTTTGAAGGTTGGGGACAAGACCTGACAGCGTAGCACCCAAGATTATTGAAAGTTAAGGACAGGTCTTACAGCGTGTCATCCAAGATGGTTGAAAGTTAAGGACAAGATCTTATACCGTACAATCCAAGATGATTGAAAGTTAAGGACAGGGTCTTAGACCGTAACATCCAAGATGCTGGAAAGTTAAGGAGAGGATCTTACAGAGTAGCATCAAACATGTTTGGAACTTAAGGACAAGACCTGACACCGTAGCATCAAAGGTGTTTGAAGATTGATGGCAAGGTCTTACAGCGTGGCATCCAAGATTCAAGATGTTTGTAATTCAAGGACAATGTCTTAGGGCATATCATCCAAGATGTTCAAAGTTAAGGACAAGAGCTTCGAGCCTAGCGTCCAAGATGATTGAATGTCACGAGCACGATCTTACACCGTAGCACTCAAGATCATTGAATGTTGAGGATAAAGTCTTACTCCATAGCACCAAAATCATACAAAATGTTTGAGAGTTCAGGACGGTCTCTTCTTGTGCAGCATCCAGATCTTCAAAGAACTTGCTATTATTTCTTTTGTTCTCGTGTTCGTTTTTGTTCTTGTCATTGCTGTTGTTATTGTTGTTATTGCTCTTGTTTTTTGTTCTTTCGTTCTTGTTTTTGTTATTTTGGTTGGGTTGTGGTTGTGGTTGTGGTTGTGGTTGTGGTTGTGGTTGTGGTTGTGGTTGTGGTTGTGGTTGTGGTTGTGGTTGTTGTGTTTTTTGTTGTTGTTGTTGTTGTTACTGTTGTTAATCTTGTGGTTATTGCTTTTGATCTTGTTCTTGTGGTTGTGGTTTTTGCTCTTGTTCTGGTTCTTGTTCGTTAAGGACAAGAACTTACAGCGTGTCATCCAACACTTTTGGGGGTTAGGGACAAGACAAACAGAATCTTAGAGCGTAGCATCCAACATGTTTGAAGGTTAAGGACAAGATCTTACTTCGTAGCAACAAAGATTTGCAAGTTAAGGACCAAATTTTGCACGGTAGCAACCCGGATGATTGCAAGAACAGGCTGTGATCTGACAGCGTGGCATCAAAGCTGTTCGAAAATCAAGGGCAAGATTTTGCGGCGTAGCATCAAGGATGATCGAAAGTTAAGGACTTGTTCTTAGTTTTGTTTTTGTGGTTGTGCTCTTGTTCTTGATATTGTTATGTTTCTTGTTTTTGTTTTTGTTGTGGTTCTTGTTCTTGTTCTTCGTTTTGTTCTCCATCTTGTCCTCCTTGTTCTCCTTGTTCTATTCGTTCTTGTTCATTGTCTTGTTCTTGTTCTTCTACTTCTTCTTCTTCTTCTTTTTCTTCTTCTTCTTCTTCTCCTTCCCCTTCTTCTTGTTGTTCTTCTTGTTGCTGTTCTTGTTTAGGGTTGTTTTTGCATGTTTTTGCAAGGTCTGTGTCGCATAAGCCGGGACTGTCTATCACACCGGGGGGGACATTATGGACAATATGTCAAAAACCAAATGCAAAGGAAAATTGCCGCTCGTTTAGTCGAATTGCCACTTGCTCAAACAGCCACTTGCAGCCACTTGCTCAGGCAGCCACTTGCAGCCACTTGCAGCCACTTGCAGCCATGCTCAGGCGGCCACTTGCAGCCACCTGCAGCCACTTGCAGCCACTTGCAGCCACTTGGCAGCCACTTGGCAGACACTTGCAGCCACTTGCAGCCACTTGGCAGACACTTGACAAAGCAGCCACTTGGCAGCCCCTTGCAGCCACTTGCAGCCACTTGCAGCCACTTGCAGCCACTTGGCAGCCACGTGCTCAAGCAGCCACTTGGCAGCCACTTGCAGCCACTCGCAGACACTTGCCCCAAGTGGCTGCAGCAAGTGGCTGCCAAGTGGCCTCTTTTTTGAAAATCCAATTGCGCACCTCTTGCGCCCACAATGCAGACTTATCAACATTGAGCACGTTTTGAATTCATTGTGCGAAAAATTCAGCTGCTGGTCAGCAGCAGGGAACCTTTGCTGAGCAGCAGGTTTCAGTGACAATGTTTTTTAGTGCTGCTGCACAGCAGCAGGGTTCAGCTAGAAGTCTGTTGACATGCAAGTGCCTATCCTAACTTAAGCTGCTGGTCAGCAGAAGGGAACCCTTGCTGAACGGCAAGTTTCAAGGCAGTTGTTGGGCAACTAATGATCTTATGGTTCTGGTTCAATCATGGTATAAGTGGCTGGTGTCACTAACTGTCTGCTGCTGTGCAGCAGCAGGGTTCAGCTAGAATTTTGCTGGCTAGCAACCGTCTAATCTTGTTTAAGCTGCTGATCAGCAGCAGGGAACCCTTGCTGAACAGCAAGTTTCAAGGCAGTTGTTGGCCAACTGATGAGCTTATGGTTCAGGCATGGGATAATTGGCTGGCGCCAGTTAACTTTTTGCTGCTGCGCAGTAGCAAGGTTCAGCTAGAATCTTGCTAGCCAACAGCATCCTTTTGAAACTTGCAGCTTTCCAGCAATGGAAAACTTAGAAGCACCGTTGGCCAACAGCAGCCTTCCTTTTTAGCAACGGTTTCCTGCAGCTGTCGAGCAGCAGAAACTTCAATAGGCAACTAAATCAAAAACATTGAAGCCATTAATGGCCAACAAGAACCTTGCTGTTCAGCAAGGGCCCCCTGTTGCTGACCAGCAGCTTAAACTAGGTTAAATGGTTGCTGGCCAGGAAGATTCTAGCTGAACCCTGCTGCTGTGCTGCAGCAGAAGTTTACTCACACCAGCCAGTTATATCATGATTAAACCCTAAGTATCTTTACTTGCCCAACAACTGCTTTGAAACTTGCTGTTCAGCAAGGGTTCCCTGCTGCTGACCAGCAGCTTAGGCCAGGATAGACAGTTGCTGGCCAGCAGCTTTTTTAAAGCCCTGCAGCTGTCGAGCAGCAGAAACTTCAATAAGCGCTTAAACCAAAAGCGTTTAAACCATTGCTGGTCAACGAAAACCTTGCTGCTCAGCAAGGGTTCCCTGCTGCTGACCAGCAGCTTAAACAAGATTTGACCCTGTCAGGCTTTGCATCCTTGCTGAACAGCAAGTAACTATCAGCACCCAGCTAAGGATGACAAATGATCTCGGCAAGCATCAGTTCTTACAATAATCATTTCCCTCTTGGTGTATATCATTATAATTAATGTTTCCATCAATGCTTGTTGATGCTTTTCACATGTCGCCACAATGATTTCGATGGAAATCTTCCATATCTATCGCTGTTGTTTTCATGGCTTCCTTTGCAAACTTTCATTTTCTACCATACAATTTGTTAAGATCTATAGGCACTGTTTCCTCCAGTGAGGTTTATCTGATACCGCCCTTCCATGCAACCCTTTCATGTACACTGCCATTGTTTCCATTGATCCCTTTGATGATCTGCAATGTGCACCAGAGAGGCGCCCACTAGGCCTGGTGGCACCTACGCCAGTTTTCCACTTGTTAAAGTTATCACCATGGATTCTATGAGTCCATGAATGGAAGTTCATGATCGTCATCATTTTCCATGGTTCCCCTGTTCCTGCTTAACAGCCAGCAAGTAGAGTCCAATGAGAAGATCGGCCTCGCAAAGTTGTTCCATAGGACAGTCGCAAGCTAAGGCCACGCCCTTGAGCTCATGCAGGGCGTCCCACAACGGCGATGTGCGGATATGGACAATGTACCGTGCATGCCATTCTCCAGCCTCGCAATTGTGGCCTGGTGTCCAAGGCGACTTCCACTTGGTCGTCGTCAGCCGATGGTGGAAGCTGCCTCGCCCAACATAGATCGTCTGGTGTGGCAACTTGTTCTTCTCGATCATGACGTCCTGCACGAGCTTCCTGACTGGTAACCCCGGTCGCTCGGCTCGCAGGGATTCTGTCAACCCAAGTGTCACAGCTAAAGGTGCCATTGCCCACTCTCGCATTGCACGAGGGTCCATGTCCAACCAATGCTCCCGTCGCCCCACAGCCAAGAATGTGGGCATGCGAGGAACATGCAACTTGGCCAGCCCTCGACGGGCTGCCCACCAACTAGCTGAGACTGCAATGGAGAAAGCAAGGATTGCCGTGTACTCTGCCTCTTCTTTGGACGGGTAAACTCTTATGCCATCAGAAGTGTAGGGGGTCCATTCTTGTGGGTCATGCACGTGGTGGCAGTTGGCTGGGGGCCATCGCTGGATCTCCTCCACATTGTGTCGCAACACTTGATGCTTGCAACGTGCGCCACCTACGGTGCATGCTGCGTACGAAGTGTCAACCCATTGTCCAGACTCCCACATAGTCACCTCTGCTGAAGTCCACCAGTGCAAAGAACGGGCAGGGTTTTCTCGTACACTGCCTCCACCTCTGTCTCTCAGCTTCTGGATCTCCCCCAAGACGTAGTTGCATGCCTTGTTGTCCATGTCAACCCTTTTGGCATCTCTGCCAACCAAGTGAGGCAAGCCATCTGGGTAGACTTCAGAACGGAGAGGGCCAGGTGCTGGCCTACCATCTTCGAACTTCCGAGGAATCTCTCTGGCTCGGCTCTTGGTGGAGCAATCGATGGCCGCTGCGATGAAGATCACCTCTTCAAGTTGCTTGCTCAAGGACTGCTGCCTGCGCTCGTCCGAGAGGTCATGGCTCTCGTCCAGCAACCAATCGACCGTCAGGCAGCTCCAGCCACAACTGACAAAGGCTTTGGTAAGGGGGGCATTGGGACCCGCCATAAGATCCGCCATCAGAGGTCGCCCCTCCTGCGGCTCTATGCCGTTTGACCCAAAAGAGGCAGCCGCCTCCTCTTCTGGGGTGTGTCAACGCTTGCCAGTGCAATTTGCCGCCCCATGATTGAAAGCTCCGCACACTCGGTCTTTCCTGATAACCGCTGCGCAACGGTGGGCTCCTTGGGGGCATGGCTTGGCTTTGCACCCTCCGCGTTGAAACTGGGGGCAAAGTTTGGTGCCGTCCTTCATGGCCGTCGCCACTTGTTTGCCATTGATCGGTTTCCCCAACTTCAATGGCGACGCACTGGGTTGGACTTTGGACGGAGTCGCAGTCGAAGCTGCTGTGGGGGCAGTGGTCTTCTTTTCCGGAGTAGCCGGCCCAGGGGCTGACCAGTGCGCATCCCTGGAAGTGTAGACTTCGCTGATCACCTGGCCCAAGCTCATGGTGGACTCACGGAACTTGGAGACCCATTCACTGCGCTCCTCCACATCCTTGGCTTGCAGCCATTGCATGCGCTGTGACGCAGGCAGCCCTGTCACTGTGCGCTTGGCCCTGAAGTAGTACTTGTAGACTACATCCATGGGAACGTTGACGAACTTCACTGTGTCGGCTCCCAAGTTGAGCTCCTGAGCAGCGTCTGGCGCTCCGGTCGCCCCGGAACATCCTGCCATGGCGTAAGCCAAGAGCAACGTAAACAGCATGTCCAGGTAGTTATCAACGTCATGGGTCACAACTTCATCATCCTCTCCGTCCTCCAAGAAAAGCCCTTCACTCAGCTTCCTCTTCTTCTGCGATGTGGTGAGCTGGAATTGCAGGGTCTTCACCCTCCAAATGTTGTAGACGCAAAGCATGCGCTTCTGCATCTCCCTGGCCACTCGGGAAATGGTGGTGTCGGCTGGGTGGATCTCTGGGGGGAAACGCATCTTGTAGCGACGCCAAAACTGCTGCTTGGTGTCTCGCAGCTCGGTCTCCCCAAGCATGGTGTCGAGGTCCGACAGTGCGACTTTGGACCGATCCTGTTCCACCTGGCGGTAGTAAAGCCCCACTGCGGCCCATGCTCTGCGGACTCTTGCTGTCATCAGCAGGGCCTTGTCTCCCAGGCCTAACTTGGCTACCCATGTTTCGATGGCCTGTTCTGAGGCCCAAAGGAACCGAAACTCTTGCAAGCTCTCCACTCCCAAACGGAGAAGGGCCTCCACTACCCCATCATCCAATAAGAAGTTGTCACCCAACTTCCTAAGGACTTCTTCGGGGGAACCCTTTTCCAGGGGGACTTTATCAGTCTCCATGGCCTGATCTTGAGGACACCCCTCTAGCTAAGGCCCAGGGATCCCTCCCTTTGACTGAAAACTGCGCCTCGGGTCTCCCCCGTGCAGTGTGCTCGAACGGCCTGACATGACAGATGGGACACTGTTTCGGCAAAAACTAAAATACAAAACATGCAATGATTTGAAATGACAGCATAGGCATCGCATGAACTCACCTTCATGGAATCCCCTGATGGTGTCAAGTGTTCCGCTGGAGTCCCCCTCCTGCTTGTCCGACATACCAGTGCAAAAATAAATGAAAAAGAAACGAGTCGCTCATGAAAAGTGCGGTTACCACAGTGGACCCCTCACTGTAACCTAGCAGCACTTATTTTTTCAAACGCACTCGATGTCACTGCTGGGGGCGGTCATGCAGGCTGGATTTAAGCTCTTATCCAAGCCCCGAGCTGATGAATTCGGCTCTCCATGGCCGGAACGGGCCTATGCAGCTAAATCAGCGCAATGGCCAAAAATTCGGCTTGGTCGATCAGGCCGGTGGCCACCATGATGCCGGTGCTCGCCGGAGGCACTGGTCACACCAGGGACGCTCCCAGGCCAGGGCCTCATAGATGTCCGTGGACATGTACGGGTTCACCAGGCGCTTCGCCTTCCCGTCAGCTTGCTTGTGCTGGCACAAGGTGATGCCATCCTCGACCGTGACATGTGTGCTGGAACGCTCTGTGGCTGCATACCCCTGGGGTTCAGGATGCTGTGTTCCCACGGCTGTGTCCTGGAAGGTCTTGTGCAGCCACTTCTTCATGCCTTGGTCCTTGATCACCTTGTGCAGCTCTGTGTCTCGGCGACTCTCCACAAAGTTGTTGGCCTCCTCAATGGACTCACCTTCCAGCAAGGCTCGGCAGAGGGTGCCTAGATAGGCACCACGGTGCCTCCCTTTGATGCAGTGCACTAGGACATTGTCTCCGTGCCAGACCGTGTTCTTCACAGCTGGCCACACATCTGTCCATTGCTCATTGCGCTCCTGGCTATAAGCCGCCGCAAAGGTCATCAGCTGAGCCCCCGGGAGGGTCACCCCCCCCCGGCTCTCAGGACCATGCGGGAAGCAGCAAATCTGCAATGCCGTCTTGGGGAACTTATCCACGGTCTGCCGCATTGGAAGTCCCGCCAAGTAAAGGCCACCTCCCTTCCGAGACTGCCAGATGCATGTTGGCGCCTGGGCTGTCCCTGAGCCAACACCCAACCTTTCGAGGTGCATGTCCAAGGTATCTCCTGCCGCCTTCCCACGGCCTTTCTTGGGCATGGCCTTGATCTGTGGCTTTCCAGGGGCTGCCATGCGCTTGGGAGTTGTGGCTGTCGCCATTGGCTTGGGGGAGGTAGCCATAGCTTTTGGAGGCGTCTTTGGGGCTGCAATTGCTGGCGCCTTAGGCGGTGTCTTCGGTGCAGCTTTGCCTCGGGCTCTCTTAACGGCTGAGCGCATAGCCTCTGCCACCTCGTCATCGGTTGCTCCACTTGCCACGGTCCTCTTTCTGCCGAACTGAGCCTTCGCTCCAACGGCTGCCGGCACCAAGGATGCCGAAGGCTTAGGGGCTGCAGGGGCTGCCGGGACTGCGGTCTCAGCCAGCACTGCGCGCTTGATGCGGCACACACCAGCGCCGTGCTTGCCACCGCATGCCCGTCCCGATTTTTGTAAGACGGCACACAAGTGCACTCCGAAGGGACAGGAGTCTGCTTCGTTCGGGCACAAATCCGTCTGGTAGTCTGGGCAGATGGCCTTGCCGTTCTTCAGGGTGGCTGTCAAAACTTTTCCTTGAAGGTGGTCCGGCATTTGGGGGGCCGGTGCCGCTTCTGCCTCCTGGCGGGCTTGTTGCGCGGCTTCGACGAATTGTTGCGACAGCTTGAGCCTCTTCTTCACATCCTGAAAGTTGTGTGAGGAGGCCCACATTGGTTGCCTGTCCTGCCTCAGCAACCGGTCTGCCTCTGTTAAGCCGCCAACAGAGGTCAAAAGGATGTTATAAACGATTTATGCAGCCCAAGGCCTTATAAATCAATTTCTCTTTTCTTGGGATGTTACACTTCTGTGGGCATGCTCCGCATAATTTTCCTTCAACCGAACGAACATGTGACATATGGCAATTTAAAGATCATCGCACGTCTGTCAAGACGATGAAAACGTCGTTCAAATTTGCTTTTTCTAACTCTACCACAGCACCCTCAGCAAATTTGGAAGGCAATCCTTTTTAGACCATGGACATGCTCCTAGGAGAGCTTGACTTTTGGATCCCACCCCACCACACCATCAGCAGATGCCACGCATCGCCAAGAGCACGCGGCCGGCCAATCACTCTTTGATTGCATTGGACTTTCCATCCCTCAGCAAGTCCTTGACATTAAGCATGCGCCTGCATGATACTTCTATTAGACTTGTTTCTTTTAGGCTGGAAACTTCCGCGCCTGTACGGCGCGCGTGCCAAATATATAAGGTTGGCCTGGAAACATCACAATATCAGGTTACATTTAAATTTCCATTATTTATTTTCTTATTCTTGAGATATCCACCGTTTTCAAACAATCCCAGAGCGGTTTTTGTTTCCTCCAAAAATGCGAAAGCAGGCTTACACCTAAAGCATTTAACCAGCGGGAACCCTCAAAAGCACCAGCAATAAAACAAAAGAGTAGTCTCAGGACACGAGGAAGATAAAGCACCATTTGTATTGTATTGTTAACCTTTGCAGTTCCTGGACACTGTTTTCTTTTGCAAAACGTTTTGGTATAGCAAGGCAGCACCATGCTCTTCAGGGCAGCCCACATTGACAGGTAAAGGCGCTCAAACACAGTCGACAATGCTTTTCAATGCAAGCATTCCAAAAAGAGCAAGCGTGTCATCATTGGAGCGGCCCATGCCGCGCCCGCTTGTGCCCGTGAGGGGCTCTTCAGCTTCATGCGCAGTGATTGTCGGACGGCAAAATATTGAAAGTTGCAAGTGCATAGCGGGGGTTGCTCTCTGGCTTTATATATGTGTAAATATATATATATATACATATCTCTTTACTGCTATTTATTTTGTAAATCTCTCTCTTTTTCCAGAATATATATATACATATGTGTGTGTGATATATATATATATATGTATATATATATATGTGTGTGTAGTTTTTTTTAAATATATATATATATATATATTCATTCTCACGCATCCCAACGTGTCAGGCTTTTAAGTAGGGATACGTTCCTCAACTCCCATAGCCAATTTGCAAGTTTCGGTGACACGGCGGTCTGAACAACCATCGTCGCAAGTCCACATATACAGGGTCAAACTACATGCTTGATGTAAAAAACTACTAGCAGTAAAGTCGGCGACTGCGGTTTCGCTCCGGTATGCACTGCGACGAGATCAATGCGACAAAAATCATTGATGGAGGAATCGACACAGCGGAGTCAAAAAAAGCCATGCCCCTACTTTGCGGCACAAAACCGATCGTGGCAACATTGAACTGCTGTATAGGTTTCTAAGCGGCCCGGGAAACAAATAGGAAGCTCCATCCGACTGCAATCATGCATGGCTGTTAATTACCACATTCCGGAAAGGTTGCCCCATGGGCTGCTTACACAGACGCACAAAGCGTATATGTATTTTTACACGCAGGACTTTCTGCGCATGTCATTTTTTCGCCAAGCCTTTTCTAGCATTCTTCTCATGTCAGCGGTCAGCTGGTTTTTTTGATCAAGCACGCTTTGCGCAAAAACACATCACACAACCTGGTGATAGCATGGTTTGGCCACAGAGAGAGAGGTATTACCGGAGTTTTTCTCCTACCAATTTTTCCCCGGCGAGGCCCACGCAGGCTTGCCAAACAACCAAACAAGAAACATGTTGCAAGCCCTACTGCCTCTGAGCATAAGCATTCAACTCTTCTCGGAAGCAAGCGTTGTGCTGCAGCTCCCGGCAACAGCGGGCTCGATGACGTTAAAGTTCTTCCCGAATTAGATTTCTATGGCATGACCTTTGCCGCAAGGCTGTCCATGATGCACTTGTGCTATAGAGAGGCGTCCTGTCTCCAAGGCTTTCAGTTTTGTATGTGGCGGGCATAAAATTTGCACATGTTTTTGCTGCATTTGGGATAAAAAGAAGGCGCTGCTTATACATACACTCTGCATGCCTGCCACCTAGCCGAAGATTTCCAGCACTGAATGAGTCCAAATACTTTGCGAAACATCGCTGGGATCTGGAAACATGAATTTCACGAAATTTCACGTTAAGTAGCTTGCATAAATGATTTATATCGTCTTTTTCACGAAATTTCACGTTTCGTGTGTTCCGCTTTTTCTTCCTCTTCTCACCTCGGATTTTCTGGACTCAAGAATAATGAGCAATTTCATGAATTTCACGCTTCTTTTTCGTGGATTTCACGCTTCACGTTTCATTGTCTGCTGAATTACATGAGTTTCACGCTTCTTTTTCGTGAATTTCATGAATTTCACGTTTTCTCTGCTGAATTTCATGAATGTCATGAATGTCACGCTTCTTGTTCGTGAATTTCATGAATTTCACGTTTTCTCTGCTGAATTTCATGAATTTCACGCTTCTTCTTCGTGAATTGCATGAAATTCACGTTTTCTCTGCTGAATTTCATGAATTTCACGCTTCTCCTTCGTGAATTTCATGAAATTCACGTTTTCTCCGCTGAATTTCATGAAATTCACGCTGAATTTCATAAGATTCACGTTTTCTTTGCTGAATTTCATGAATTCCACGTTCTCTTTTCGTGATTTCCTTGCTTTTTGGCCAAGTTCTTTCAATTTCATGAAAACTCATTTTTTTCCACGGCTGCGCTTCATGAATTTCATCCGGCCCTGTGAGTTTCATGTTTTTCCCCCTTGGGTTTCGTGACTTTTGCACGTTTCGTCCCTGAAATCCGCCCACACCGCTTTGGCGGTGAAGGCGTGCTTATTGGGGGGCAAAACAGCAACACTAAATGCTCAATGACATTTGTTAATATAGCAGTCGCTATATCAGCTTTAGCTGGGGGGGGGGGGCCAAAAACGGTTTCGCACCGAGACCAGAATACGGTGGTGTTTTCGACATTTTTCGAGGATTTTTGGGTGTCTGAGCGCAAGAGGGTATTGAAATGGAATTTTGGGTCATTTTGGTAGCTTTCCGGCAATGGAAAAACGGCCAAAAATGAAAAAAACATTGTACATAGCAAGATTTTGCAGGGTTTTTGGATGCCAGAGCATTGAAAACACTGCAAAAACAAGTGTTTTGGACTGACGTTATAGCAAAAAACGTGTAAATTACCGTATGCTTGACTGGAAACATTACAAAAACACTGTCAAAAGCAATGTTTTGGAAGGATTTACTGCCTTTATGGCAAAAAACGTGTAAATTACCGTCTGTTTGACTGGAAACATTGGAAAAACACTGTCAAAAACAATGTTTTGGAAGGATTTCTTTTATATATGTTGGAGTTGGCTACCGGCATTGGAACATGGAAAAATTGAAGAAAACACTGTAAATAGCGGTATTTTCAACGGTTGGGGAGATAAGGGAATTGGAAGCATTGTCGAACATGATGTTTTCGACCGGTTTTATGGCGACAAAAGTGTAAAGTACCGTGCTTTGAAGGAAACCATTGCAAAAACATGGAAACACATTCAAAGAACACGGGATTTGGGGGACTATCTAGGCGTCGTTGTCTAGCTATTTGAAATTCCGCAGCTTGGAGAGCCTCCAAGGGAGGGAAAAGTGAAAATTCCATAGCTTGGGAAGCTGTCACGGCGGGGAAAAGTGAAAATTCCCTAGCTTGCTGAAAATTCCCTAGCTTGGGGAGCCCCCACGGGGGGGAAAAGTGAAAATTCCCTAGCTTGGGGAGCCCCCACGGGGGGGAAAAGTGAAAATTCCCTAGCTTGGGGAGCCCCCACGGGGGGGAAAAGTGAAAATTCCCTAGCTTGGGGAGCCCCCACGGGGGGGAAAAGTAGCTTGGGGAGCCCCCACGGGGGGGAAAAGTGAAAATTCTTAGCTTGGGGAGCCCCCACGGGGGAAAACCACCGTTAGCCCCTCTCACGGACCGAAATAAACCTGCGGTGTGGGCGGCCACCCCACGCGAAGCGGGGTGAATAGGTGTGATGTTTTCACATGTTTCCTTGGAACTAATTTTTCTATTTATAAATATTACGCATACGCCATGCTGTGACTGACATATGTATATGTATTGGTCTTATATATTTTTACTTATATACGTGTTTGTGCGATTGTGGTTGTGCATGTTCGTGTACATCCATGCACAATAGATACATGTGATATGTGTATATACATTTATATATATATATATTAATCTATATACACCATGTTGCAAAAAATGCCTTATGCACACATGTGTTAAATAGATTTGCCGTGTCTATGCATGGATATGCAAGCTTGAATGTGCGTATATGCTTTTTACATTTACACATGCGTGTATGTCTGCAAACATAAACATATATATTTATATATACATATATATTCAAGATATGTATATACTTGGGGGTGCCGTTTCGATTGCTTGAACCACAAGGCAACCTTTTCCGTGTAGGGGATATATACAAGCTTATGGATTCCTGTGGCTCTAAAACCAATCAGTTAACCCAATTGCACCACCAATTTTCCCGCCCAGCGAAGACCATATCGTCTCTAGGGCATGTTTTGACAACGTTGTCATATCGGAATGCCCATCCTGCAGCATGATCTTGATCCTACTGCATTGCAGGAATTTTGCTCAATGCTGTTTCCGGGCAGGTACACATTGCAACATGCAGGATGTAGAGACATGGGTTTTCAGCGCGAAATGCAGCAATGGTGAAACAAAGGTGCATCACAACACACATCAGCTTTTGCTCAGTGCTACACCACAACAGCCATGCCCACGATCTGAGGTCAATCGCTATTGTAACTTTACAGCGACCAACCCATGCAACCCACAAAAACCGATTTATACGACAAGCATCGATCTGTGTGAGGTGGCTCGAACACTGTGACAATCGCTGTCATCACAATATACGGCGACCAACCAAATTTCTCAGGCTCCTAGGGAGAAAAATGCTTCAGCAGCGACCAACTGGGTGCACCGGCTAGTCGCTGTTCGACAGAAGAGCGAACATTGGGCGCAATTCTGCTTGAACAGCGACCAATGGGTGCACCCGCAAAAATCGATTTATGGCACATAAACCGTTTTTTGCAGTGGTTCGAACAGCGTATGTGACAGTCGCTGTATGAGCTACACAGCGAACCTCCCAAGCTGCGCAAGCCGGTTCTAATATGTGATGGATGTTGAAAACCCATACCTCCTGCACATTGTTACTGCACGGCTGTGTACACTGCGGATTCAAATCATAAGAGCAAAGCTGCGCAAGCCGGTCAAATATGTGATGGATGTTGAAAACCGATCCTGTACATTGTTACTGCACGGCGGTGTACACTGCGGATTCAAATCATAAGAGCAAAGGTGCGCAAGCCAGTTCAATTATGTGATGGATGTTGGAAACCCATGCCTCCTGCACATTGTTTCTTTGCGCACTCCGCATTTCATCATTAAAGCAAAGCCGGTTCCTATGCAAGCCAGTTCCAGAACATCACGAAATGGCTGAGGGGAGGTGAAAGCCTATACCTGCTGCATGTTTATTCAAGATGCATGTACTAAAACCTTGCATGGGCCCTGCAAATCATTGAAGGATTAATCTTGAAAGCAATAGCACCCAAGCCCACTGAAAATGCTCGATTTATAAGGTGTTCCACGAGATTGATTTATACAGCTGTTTAACCTGTGTTGGCGTGGGCGCGGGCTGCATCTAGCTCTGACTGCGGGATCGCCTCCCACAGCAGGTTGCTAGTCAGCTTTGCTGTCGCACCCCAGATCAGTGACTTCACCTTGATCGACGCGGCGTATTTGGCCGACGAATAGTGAAAAGCCATCGCACCCACCTCTGGCACCTCGCCCTTGGCTTGCCAGTCGCCCAGGGCGGCCATTTCTTCAGGCTTGCATTCCAACAATTGGGCCACAGTGGGTGCCAACCTTCTCCAACTGTAGGTGGTCAGGTCTTCAGGATTGTCGAGGAACACAGACATTTCCTGTTGCATCGTTTCTTGGACTTCCAGGATCGTCCAAGGGCGTCCTTCGTCCGAAAAACAAAGACCTGCCAGCCTCTGCCTTGCCGGTGCCAGTGTTCTGTAGGCCTCCAACACCTCCTTGGCCCAAAAGAACCCATTCGCAAAGGTTGCCGGCACTGCAAAGTCGAATCCCTCACGAGCATGCCTTTGTTTGCCTTTGGGGCACCTGCAATGGAGGAATGCCGCGGTAAGGCGTCGAGGTTCTGATCGAGATATATGCGCATACCTCAAACAGCCAAACGCCATGACCCAAGGGGCCAGGAGGACTGACCACCTTTCATCGCCTACCGCATGCAGTTCCATGATGCGGTCCTCCAAGGCCTGCACCAAAGGTGGCTCGACCACAGGAGCCTGCCCACGCTGCCCAGTCGCCCTGGGTGTTGTGGGAACTTGCAGATTGCCCAGCTCAAGGTCTTGGTCGGCATTCTTGTTCATCCACTTCAAAGCCTGGAGTGCCCGTGCTGGTGCCGCTGTGTGGTTCAGGAACTGGTCAAGGTCGACCATTCCGGGAGGAGCGGGTCGCCCCCGGCTCTCCAAGAAGGTCCTCAGCTCCAACCAGGTGTTGACCACTCTGTCAATGGTGGCCTTCTCAGCGTCCTTCACCTTCTTTTCAGCGATCCTCCTGCACGTCTGCTTCCATTCAGCTTTGAGGGTGTCGGTCAAGATGCCTGCTGGCTTGTAAGCGCCCATGCCAACAAACATTGAAACCACGCCGTTCACCCTCTTCTGGACGGCTTCACTCAGGTTTTTGTCGACGTTGATGGCTCTGGGCTTCTTCTTGTAGATCGTCTTGCGCACTGGGCGCAGAGTGACGGAACCCTTGGGGTGGTCCTCCACGACTTTGGCTCCAGCGGCAAGGAGGGTTTCTTCGACCCTTGCTCGCGTCTGCAACCAGTCATCAGCGACATGATGGCCAGCGAGTCCAACGACTTGATCGTAGTCTGTGTAGGCATAGGCAAAGTCATTGTCATCCAGAAGGCCTTCATTCTCCCTCCATTGACGAGCCCTCTGAGCAGCGATCATCATCAAAGAGTCGGCCGCCCTCCATCCTGGTGCAGGGTCACCCCCTGACGAAGATGAGGCTGCCGCCTGAGCTGCGTAGTAGCCTTTTCCGCCTGATGCCATGGCACTGCACCCTAACAAAATTGCTAAGGTGCGGAGAGCAAAAAGATGCTGCGGTGACTCCAGAGGTGCCTCCTCTGTCATAGCATCAACCTTCAGCGAACATCTTCTTACGGCCTCCACAAACTGTGCATGGCTGCCTCCATGTATAGCAGTCACTACACATGCCAACGCAGCAGGCCCAACACACGCGCCTGGTGGGGTCGCCACACTCCGTGCATGCTGTCCCCAGATGCTGGACTCTGGCCTCTTGGCTTTCCAGCCATCCACAAAGAGCTCGATGAGCCCTGGCGCCCTCTCTCCCCCATGCCGGCCAGGGTCGCCCCCTGGGGGCTCTGGGGAAGTGACGCGGCTCGAGGAAGATGGGCAGGAGCTCGTGCGGGCCCACACATCGAAGCCAGGTCCTCCATTGCTCGAAAAGCTCGCCCAGACCCAGTTGCCCAGCGTCACCCGCTGAACATCTGAGCTGGAGTCCATAGAGCTCTTGGGGCACCACGTCATCGGCCACCTTGAAATTCGTGTATGCCGAGACCAGCAGGAGATCCATGGGTTCTTGGTGCTGGTAGTAGTACTCCCAAGCATCCGCAGGCGCCACATCATCAGGCAGCACAACTCCCCGGCTATTCCACAAGCCAAGCCACGGGAACTTGAACCCACCCACATGAGCTGCGCAACGTGGACATCCATCAAGGCAGCAGGGCACTTTCGGCAAGGGGGGAAACATCTCTGAATCCGTTCCAGTAGTGATGACATAGGGGGAGTGCAACACCTCGATACCATGCATCCAGCATGTGTATGCTGCCGGGCCCAAGCCCTCCCTTGCCAGCCTCTCCACGTGGTTCTTGAATTCCAGAAACGCAGCCGCATGCAGGATCTTCGCCTCAGTGGCTGCTGGAATATCAATGCCTGGGAGTTTGCGCTGCATACAAGGTCACCCCTTGTGTTGAGTTTGAACCAACCAATCAAGGTCAAGTAAGGTCGCCCCTTACAACGACCGAGAAAGAAACAGCAAATGAATGCTATTTTGGTTCAAGTTTACTTGAGCCAAAATGATAGCATTCATTGAACACTTAAAGATGATACATGCACACCCAAGCCTGCCAAACTCGATGCATGGGTATATATATACATCACATAGATATCATATCATTTTTGGCGTTGCTATGATCTTGAGCTCCTTTCAGCGCGCAGTGTCGATCCGACAAGATGATCGCTGAGTTCGCTGAGTCTGTGGCCAAGCTAATTTTCAGCTTCACAGCTCTGCACAGAATCCTGGGAAAAAATATTGATCGTTGACACCGAATTCACAATGAAAATATGGAGAGTAAGGAGAAACCGCATCCTCTCGCAGCGAAGAGGTCTTACCTGGCGTGTGCTCAGTTTCCGGAAGTTTACTTCTGATATCTTCTGATCATTTCGGATGATGGAGCCTCCGTTCCTGCAACGAAGTCAACATCTCCTGTAGACAGTAGATATGCTGTTGCAGCCACAGCCTTGGTGGACCACTTCTGTAAAGTCTCTGCAGAAGTTAACTGCAGATTGCAGCTCTAGGTATTGTACCACTACTGCAGCGATGTGTCTGGCTCCAAAGCGCGCCCTGTCCAACTTTGTCCAAAGGATTGCTTCCGGGTGCCAGCAAAAGACTCAACTTTGGAAAGGGGATGGAGCACCTCCGAGCATTGAAGGAATCTGCCTAGCTTTTGGCAAACTCGGAATTTGGAGGATGCTTTCACATCTTTCAAACTTGGTAACTGCAGCCTGAGCTTCCCAACACGTCTAACTTTGGTAGCAGAACTCCCTTCCATGCTAAAGGCGTCACATCCTTTCCTAGACTTAATCCATTTCAATTCTGCATAGATCTTCATAGTGCATTTCTTCACAGAGTGTCTGTTTAGGTCAAGGCATCTGGAGCAAATGCAATTGCTATTCTTTCCACAGCTCCGTTCGACGAGCTTGGGCCAAAGAATGTGACCAAGAAACGAGAAAAGGCCGTCTCCACAGAAAATCAACAATCCAACTCTCCGAAAGGCAAGTCATTGGCAATGGCCAGAAATGGCAATGCATCTCGGCAAGGGGGAGGTCCCACCAAAACTTTGGTTGGAGCCTGCAGGGCAGTCCCTTTCGATCAAGATCATAACAAATGAAACAGCACCCCACACGACCCACACCTCAAAAAGTAGCGACCTTTGTGCAAAGATCTTTGCGCAAACAAGAATGTGGCTGGAAATAACATGAAATAACGGTAACGTAAGGGCATCCATTCCAGCACTGTGCATTCGATGCTCAAAATCCAGCTCTGTCTGGGTGAGTCATAGGGCTGCAGCAGCGGTCTCAAAGTCAATATCCGTTCAACCTGAAGGACTTGGCATGGTGGAGAAAACAACGGGTCCAGGTCAAGAAATTACGTCTCATATCGTCTTATTGTAAGGGGATTGTGAAGACATTGCCTTTGTGGGGCATTCGACAATCGAGTTCCTGGCTTCATAGCGGCTGACGCCAATGACCAACGGAATCTCGTTGATGGCCAGCAAAACCAGTCCAGGTCGTAAGTCCTCTTGCACCGAAGCATGGGTACCTGGCCAGGGGCACCAACCATCAACTATCACCAACCTTGCCATCCTGTCTGGCAGCTTGCAAATGAATGATGCCTGTAGTACCTGTAGCCCTGGTGAACATCAAAATAGCTAGTAAAATCTAGTAAATGGATGCTCCGAATATAGTAACCTGGTAGTATCCGTTTTGACTCATACCCATATCTCAAAAAATTGCCAATAGCGAAACAACGGGGCCTGGAAGAACACCGGATACCACGGGTAAAGCCATTGACCAATCAACCTCGGCAAGACTGAACGATCTGCAACCAAGGCAGCAAAGGAATCCATATCCGCAAAGGCTGAGTGACAGGCTACCAGACCCAAAGGGTGTTCTCCTATTTGGAACTCTGCCTCCAATTCACCACTGCCAGAAATCAAGCTGTCAATTGTCCTTGCATATCATTGCCATGAGTCGTTTGATTGAACGGAGATGGGATGAAAAAGAGTCCAAATCACAATCAGAGCCGCCTCGACAAACCCTTGGTCCATTTCCATCTTCCGTTTCCGAGACGCTTCTGGGGGCGGTCGGGCCTTGTTGCTCCAGCATGTTGTAGTCATCTTATGCATGTTGCATCATGCACTGCATGCTGCAGTCCCATGGACTCGTTGCAAATCAACTTCCAGGATCTTCCAGGATCTTCCAGGGCCCTGGCTCGGTTCTTGATGGCTGTGATGGGTATCCTCACAGTGTGTCAGCGAAACTTTCGGAAGCAAACCAAGTCGCGCATCCCAAGGACGTGTGAGGACTCTGCATTAGAGACAAGGATTGTGGACTTGCGAGACACGCATTGACAAGAGAAGCAAAATGCTTTTCTGCGCCTTATCTCTCCATTCTTTCGCCTGGCATGTTGGAAGCTTGCGTCAAATTGAAGCAGTCTTGTGGTCTAGATGTGCATGCAAACATCAAAGTCATCACGGCACGACTGAACTTCACATAGCTCAGATTTTCACATAGGTGGCCTGTATGTTAATGTTTCCGCTATCTCCGGGGTCGTAGCCGCTACGACCTAGCGATCAACAGCAACGGATCGCTAGTGGCTGGCAGCTGTCAGTTTGCCCCATGCCTGGGCACCATTTGCGGTTGGAGTTGGCAACGGCATGGAACTCGTCATGACCGTCACACAGGGATTGAACCACAGGATGCTACAATGACCGCAGGAAAAAGCAGGGAAGAACTTTCCTAGGATGAGTTGAAGGCAAACAAAAATGCGGTTAAATTCTACTTGACAGGGATGGCATGATGGTGTCTTTTGAACAAAATGATGTTGATGATGTATGGTCGTCTTGAAATGTCTTGAATGCGTTCTTCTCATCATATCCACTTTGACAGTGCAATCTTTGGCACTTCCAGTGTATGCGCCCCGAAAAACGCAAGGCTGCTTTGCAGCCGCGCTTGAGAGGAACTACTCGGTTGTCACAACACACGTCAAATACTTGCTGTGGGTGTTTTAGCTAGGTGGCAGAGTGTCAACATGTTGCAGGACTCTTTCCATACAGTAGACATTAGATGACATTAGAACTTGCAAGTTGTAGGGATCAAAAACATGAGAACAACAGATTGATGTCACACCAAACAGAGAATTCAGCGGCTTTGGCTGACCAAGTGCTGGCTGCAGCCAGCCTCTGCACCGAACGACTAGGCCCAGCTTGAGGAACCTTGGGAGTGAAATCACCAAACTCAGCATCAGCTGTTTGTCAAGCCGTTTCCGTATTATCCATCTTGCCAGAACATCAAGATCGAGGACAGTAATATATGGTCATAGTATGTCATAGTAAGCCCATACCCCTAACATTAAACACCCACTGAATAATTTTAAATGCTCCCAAACATGTGTAATCTCTATATTGAACCGTTGGACCATGGTTTCTGGGGTGTGCTTAGTATGATGCGATGATATTATCCTTTGATATCCTTTGGGTCCCTCAGGTCACAACATCTCGGACACTGTTGAGATCAGCTTGTCCTGGCACAATCATGCAACAGCCACCAAGGGCTGCGAACAGAGTTGTTTTGCCAAAACCATTTCTTGTTGAGATGCATGAAGAATACTGGAAACATCTGGAAACGGAACAAGACTACTCTTGGGTAAATACTAGTGGCCTGCTTGTAGCTCTTGTTCCAATTTTTCGTTCTCCGATTCGAGCTTCTCGCAGGCCGCCTCAAGAGCATCTGCATTTGGGGATTCTGAGTGAGATCACCTGACGCCCATTGCAGTCATTTACAGTTTTTTGATGCTTCTATGGATGTGATTTGACAGTTGTGGAGGGCATCTGGAGCCGTGCATTTGGAACCATCAAGCATTCTTGCAAAACCAGCCCTTCCTTGTGCTCCAACAATACTTGTAAGACATCCTGTATTTTACCAGGTCAACCGACAATGGGGTAAAATCCGCTAAGCTGCTGATACTTTTGAACCAACGCTACAGAGTAGATCGATGATGTATACACTACATGGTTTTACTGCAGGAGTTTTTACACCCCCCTCGGGCGAGCAGGGACGACTGCGGAGAACGAATAACCCAGAAAAGCATACCCTCGCGGGTAGCCAAATTTCTTTAGTTGGTTTTGATCATTTTTATGCAGTCTTTCAAAGGTCCCTTTAAAAAGCTCAAGCCCGTAAAACCCAGCGCAGCTTTGCAAGGAAGGCACATTACCATGCCGCATCTTGCGCTATGCTACAAAAGAAAATCATCGTCTACCTGCGGTTCCAATAGATCCACCGGCCGCCGGCCTCGTCACGGTAATACCAAGCCCCACGCCAGAAACTCCATTCTCGGCGTGCACCATAGTGATCACGATTCCAACTCCAGGAGGCATCCGGGCGACCGGAGCTTGCAGCCTTTGATGTGACTCCTGTGCTTGCTGCTTTTGCAGTGGGCGGTGTCTCAGGCTCCAAGAAGGGTCGCGCTCCTGCTTTGGATGTTGGTGGTTCGGGTGCAAGAAATGGTGCATTGTTGGGGTCAACTGGGGCATCAGCGTGCGAGGCATCTGCGCGAGCAGAGCTTGAGGCGGCAGTGTCATCATGTGTGGTGACGGATGCATCAGCTTCGGCTTTGCGTTTTCGCTCAGTGGTGGGCGCGACCGTGGGGTCGGCCTTATGACCTCCAGGACCTCCAGCCTTTGCAGCGGCGCTCTGCTTCTCTTTGCGTTCAAGGTTTCCCCGAACCAATGGAAGATTTTCCTCATACACCTTTTCGAGGAATTCAAGAGTGCCATCAAAAGGAACTTGGACAGTGCCCTTCCAGGTCAAAAGGCCACGGAATGCGCCACGACGACCGATGTAGCTGACATATTCATCCTCTGTAAAAATGTGGCGGCCGAACATGAATCCCCAGACCTTCTTCCATGTTTTGCGGAACTCAACTGGGAAACCATCAACACCTCGAGGCTGGGACATGAAAATCAACTTAGATAAGCAGTTTTCATTTTGGGCATTGGCGGCGACGCCAGCCGAGATCTGAGCTTTGGTCCTTGGGGGATCGGGGAGGTTGCCATATGCGAACATGTCGTCGAATATGCAGTCCTGCAGGTCCTTCCCCTCACCGTGGATGCGGTCGCAAAAAGTGACGTCGCTGGAGTATCTGTCTTCCACGTCCTCGTAGCCCAGCGCTTTTGCACGTCGATGCCTGTCGCGGCAGTCTTTGAGGACTGCTGATTCCACGGATGTGATTCCCCTGGGGCCCAGTTCCCGGCGAAGCAGATTGGCTTGCTCATCCGTCAAGGCTGTCAGCAAGCTTCCGCTCATTTTCCCAAACATTCCGAACCCGGCGAGACTTTGCATTCGCCGTTCAAGGATGCGGGTCCTCCTGTTGGGTTTGTCGGCCTCTTTTGTATCGCCACTTTCGTCCACTGGGAGTGGCTCATATCCACATGTGGTGCATGTCACTTGGCCACTGACGTACTCAACCTGGCAGAGGGGGCAGGAGCCCATGAAAGGTTCGCAGTACTTGGGTGCAATGTAAACACGGCGCGTCCTTGCGGGCGGCTGGTCAACTTGCATTGGGGCAGTGGCTGCATCATCATCAGTGGACTTGGCATCGGGTCGCCCCGTGCTGGTGTCATCCATTGGGTCGTCATTTGCATCATCTCGGGCAGTCAGGGTGACCGCTTTGGATTTCGGTGCTGAGGCTGATTCCGCGCCTGTCCATGAGCTGGGCTCGAGATTGCTCTCGGCGCGGGACCAAAGCACCTGTCCTTCTTCTGAGATGCTGACCAGAAACTGCGGTGGAATGCGTTCTGAACACAAAATACCATCCATTTCTGTGCGACTAAAGATGACACCAGCTTCAACTGCTTGCCGCATTGCGATTTTGACTTCGACTGGACATTTTGCTCTTAATCCAGATCGATACCCCTGTGTGCCGATACAGTGTTCTGCCATGTAGATATGAGCACGGCCACTGTTGACTGTGTCACCGCCGCCTGGGATCAGGCCGTTCTGTGCGATGCTCTTCCAGCTGCTTCTCATCGTGCGATGGAAGACAACCTCAGGGACCTCAGTCATGGCACACAAGGGCACGCCAGTGAAGGCGGCTTTTCGCTCGGGGGATACTTGGTTTGAGCAATACACCATGGTTGAATTGGCATAAAGACCCCCTGCGGTTTTCAAGGCAGCTTCGGAGTGACCCTGAATTGCACGGATTTTCACAGGATAATACGGCATGCCTAGGCCATTGTCGACAGGGAAATGGGAGATCTTTGCACACAAGAATTGGAACCTACTCTTGCCATGCTTGTCGATCTTCATTGCGGTGCCAAACAGGTTTGCGACAGTGATGAAAACATCTGGGGGCACTTCCTTGCGGAAGGCTTTGGCAAAATCCTCCAAGTCAATCCAAAGGTCTTTGTCCATTGCACCTTGGCACAGGATCCATGCCCCCTGCAAACTTTGTTGACACGAGTCGCAAAATCAGAAAATTTCTTGTCGACACGAGTCTGGCCAGCAATGGTCTCAACGTCGGATGCCGATATCAGCTCCAGCTCATACGCCGTACCTTCAAAGAGGATACCGGGCACATCGTCCCCGTCTGCATTGGTCACCATTGTATATTGGTATTCAGGCAAATGCTCTTCCATCCAATATGCTTTCACGTGGCCGGATGCATGTCCCTCTAAGCGCGCAGTTGCCTGCGGCTGGTACTGGCTGGATGTGGCTCTCTTGTCATCTGCGGGCTCATCCAATGGTGCTGGTGCTGCTTTCGGCCGCGACTTCAACATGACCTCAGCCGTTTGGACCAGGATTGTTGCTCTGCTGGATGCAGCGGGCTCGCCGTCGCCGGCGGCCTTTGGAGGGTCATCTTTGGGAGGCTCAGCAAAAGTGCCCGAAGGCATCGTCTTGGTGTCGATGTAGTCCTCAGTGTCAGGTTGTTGAGCTTCGACGTCCTCCTTGGTGAATGACCTGCCCGTCGGCGTGATGTGTCTTCGGGACTCTCCAAAAAGCAACTTGGTGATGTTTGCACATGTCTCCTGATAGGATCTTGGCAGCTCGTCCAGGACGGCGCTCATGTTCCTCCGCAAATCATCCCATGTCTCCTGGCCACACTGAGTAAGCTCCAAACCAATTCGGCCAACCCGCCATCCGCAATCAATTGCGAAAAGGGTAGCTGTCCAATAGGCAGCAAGACGCGTGCGATTTTCTTCAGAGTTGGCGAAATGCCACTGGTCTCTGAATTCCATTGCATCGGCGTACCCCTTTGCTCTCAGCCACGGATACTTCGGATTGGCAAGCCCTTGCAGGCTGCTGGTTAGAGCTTTAAATCGGGGCTCCAAAACATCAAAGAACTGGTCAAAGATAGGATGGATGCCATAATCTGCGCTCCAAGGCGCGGTCGTGAGACCGGCCGACTGCAAATCCAACTCCCGGGCCTTGTTGACAAACCATGTCAAGTGGCGCTCACAATCATCCAGGATCGTGGGCCAGTGCCCGTTGGGGCCGTCGTACGGCCAATTTGGATTTTGGGCAATCCCATCCTCTCCTACCAATTCATTTCCGAACCAGGACAAATGCAGGTTGATGCGTGCATCAGGATAGCGCTCGCGGGCGTCCGCGGCCAATTCAATCCCACGCTTGACCAGCTTCTGCAGAGTTTTGCCCCAAAGCATCTCATGGATGAACTCAGTCACATACTTAGGCTTGCGCTGCCGGTAATGCTCGGACAGGTCAAACTTCTTAAGTGTTTTCCTACGCCCTGTGATCAATGCACATGACGAGTCAGAGACTAAGATCCAGATTACATCATTGACGGGCATCTCTGGCAACATGATCTTTTCAATGTGGGACTCCTTTGGCAAAAAGCAGAAGCTAAGGTATTCTGCAAGCGGATCCTCTCGACCGTAGAACCTCAGGGCCGAGGCCGGCGTCCATTCGGTCATCAGTCCATCCACGAGGTCCTGAGCAGCCTGATTCTCACCTTCATTGCGCATGGCCAATGCAAACAAAATGCGATTGTGAAGGAGCAACCATGCTTCTTTGTTAGCCTCACGTGTGGCTTCGAGCGCAGCCTCGCGGCTGGCCGGGTGTGCTGTGGCATATCGCGAGTCAGCCATTTTAGCAGGACAGGCACGAATGACAGCGGGTGAAATCCTTTTGGATGTTTGGCCCACCACAGCTACCCGGAAACACTCATGGAGCATGTCAGTCAACTTGAAGGTATAGTTCTCAGCAAGTTTAAGAGCTTTGCCCCTACTTGGATCATGCTCATGTTTGCCATCACATTTGAATGAGTCTAACACTTCGAGTTCTTTGAAGTTTCCAGCAATAGTCCAACTTTTCTTCATTGGTTGACCGTTGTTTCCAAGAACACCCAACATACAACCATCAAAGTGATGAGTAGTCATGGATCGTTCTATGAGGAATTTTCTAACCATCGGCCATCTCCAATATTTGCAATTCTTGGACAGTTCAAATGCTATCAAGGTTCGTTCATCATAAACTTCATCCACAAGTTTGACAAAAGATTTGAACAACTTGGTAAACTGTTTTTGTTGCTCTTTGATTCTTTCTTGACCCTCAACAGTAAGGCCATTCACATTCCCCCATGGGCTACCTCCAACACAAGGCAACGATGCATAAAGTATCAAAGTGCCGTCATTGAAATCATTTCTGAAATCTTGGACTTGGGAGGCTAGCCGTTGCCGACAGCTGTTAGTGGTACCATCTTCTTTTTCGGTAACCCTAATGCAGTGGCAATCTTCATTGGACTTTCTTGGGGTACTAAGTTTCGAATCATCAGAGCAGCAAAATTCGATCAACATTCTGGGCTTAAAAGACTTTTGGGAGCCCCCCTGATTCCCGGCAGCGGTTGCTAGTTTTGGCACCTTAGTGGAGTTCGGCGCCGCGGTGTGGCGGGCTGCTGCTTCTTCCACCTTTGTCGGGCCAATGCCAATGAGATGAATGGCATGCAACCAAAGGGCTGGTCGGGTAAAAGGTTTTGTAAGAATGTCTGCAACTTGGAAACTGGTTCCTACGTTGAGAAGATCGAACTGTTTACATTCAAATTGTTGTTTCAACCATTTGAAGTTGATGTTTTGTGTTTTGTTCATGTGTCTCATGGATGCTGATGAACCGGTGGACATGACTGTGATAGTAGCCTGATTGTCCTCCATAAATTTGACTTGATAAAATTCAGGGAAACTGGCCTTGAGGGAGTTGATGTCCGCTGCACTACAACCTGTATCGACGTTCCTATTACGGATTTCATCAATTTCAGGGTCGATCCTAGTGAACACGGCATCTTCTTGGGGCTTCGCGGCATCGCGAGCTGGCTTACCCTGTAGCTTCTTGAAAAGGTTCAACTGCTCAAACAGGGCCAGCATTGGAATGCCCTCGGCTCTCATGCTGTGATTTGCGGCAACTACCTCAGCCTCAGTTGAAGATATTGCAACAACCGTTTGTTTCTTACTGAATGCATTTAAGGGGTAATACGTGTTGGGGCCTACAAGCACAATGGCACTGCCAGTGGTACTCTTGCTATCATGTTCGCCTGCATGATCTGCGTCGGCAAAAAGCCAGAGTTGGCATTCATCAAAGGCATCCCCAATGAAACCCTCTAGAAAATGGTGCTTTGTACAATGAATGTATGACACCAATCTATGCAAGGCAACATCGCATTCTATGGACCATTTCGTCACTCTTGATGCTAAGCTTTGTGTGGCACGCAACAAATCGAACCTCGCCATTCTGGCGGCAAAGAGTATCTTCATCAAGATCTTGCTGGCCACTGGCTGGAGTTTGCCAGGCTTTTCATCTTCACTGAGTGTGGGCCTTGCGATGCCAGCATCTGTGAATGGTGTTGGCACCTCTTTTAAGGACGATGAGCTGACTTTTGCAAGACTACAATAGTTTTCTACACAGGACCCCAGGAAATCACTCATGTCATACCTCACTAAGTTCACGGGCTTGGCCATGACGCCAGCTTTTGTCTTCACAGCGTGATCAACCCCCCTGAACTTAGAGGCCTTGGCTTCCTTTTTCGCCTCGCGTTTGTCGCGATGTGGTCCTGGTCTGGCTTTACTTGCCATTGCAAACTGCTTGAATTTGTCAGGTCCATCTTGTCCGTAACAGAAAACTGTTTTTCCTGTCCAGAATTCATTTGTTTGATTGCTAGATGTTTTCCTATCATCCGTATAAACATCATAGCCCCCCTGATTGTTCCCGTCGGTGATGCTAGGACAACTTTTTAATGTCACCTTTTTGTCGAAGAAAGTTATGCGACTTGAATTTTGACAAGTTACATCTCCCCCCTCATCAACCGGCTGGTACAATCTTTTTCGGGGTTGAATGTGGTGTCTGATCCATGCCATGTTGGTTTCATCATGCTCCCACCAGTCTTGTGTTCTGTGTTGTGCGGCTGCTGACTTCTTGGCTTCAAAGGCGAATGCGAAAGGGTGTGCCTGCGAAGGCAACCGGATGTTTTGAAATTCACGGTGCATACAGCCGAAGTAGCGGTCATATGGCTCAGGATCACCAATGTTCACTGCAGCCTTGACGCTTGCCCATGCCTTTTCCAGATTGGCGGTAGGGCCAGCCATCTTGAAGTCATCTACATACACAACCAAAAGACAGTTGAGCTCTTGATGATGAAAAATTGAATGCCAAATGTCAGGTAAAATTTGCTTCCAACCCTGTTTCACCACACGGCTATTGAGATGATTTTCCCAAATACCCCCACTATCAGGATGACCATAAAGGGCAAGTAACATAGGAACCATGGGTTGCCAGTACTTTTTCTCCCAATCTTTGGGCCATCTGTTGCGTGGAAGTGACAACCATGTGGGCACCCCTGTGAAGAGGGCTTGTATGTAGGCTTGGATTGCATCTGCCTGCTGTTTGGAGAACCCGGGCTGACTACCGAAAGCATCTAGCAGCTTTGCTGCTTCCATGGATGCTGGGGAAGAGCCTAACTCATTGAAGAGTGCGTGATCGGAATTCTCATCCCTGACATTGTTTCCTTGGAAAACCGTCCTACCCTTGAACTTCCGGCGAGGGTCTGATTCAGGCAATTCAGAACCCTTCTCATAGCAAGCCTCAAAGATTCGACCTAGGTGCACAGTTTGGCCATTGCGACGAGCCTCAGCTACTATGTCGCGGCATTCACGAACACGCTTCTCATCCCAAACACCCTTATTACGGAGATTATCCCACTCCTTATCAAGGGCGGCCTTGGCCTTGGGGTTGCTGGCAATCTCATCTTTTGATACAAGCCTAGCAACTGAAGCGAAAAGCTCGAGTGCGACCTTGAACTCAAGTTCCTTGATCTTCTCTCTGACGAGCTCTCTAATTCGAGGCCGGTGCTCAATTGTGGCAGGCGCGGCAACTTTTGGCATTGCCGGCACGGAAAACTTTTGGGAAGTGGCTGGAATAATTTCCCAAACATTGCCTACGAGCTTTGCAGTTGCAGGAGGGCATTGAGTTGCCTCAAGCCGGGCCGGTGAAGACTTCTTCTTTTTGCCCTTGCTGCCAGATGAAGATGCTGGCTTCTCCTCCTGCTCCTTGGCTGCTTTCTTTGCTTCTTCCTCGATGATCAACTTCCTATCTTGGGGTCCTAACATCTTCCACAATTCTGAGTCGATCCCCTCCGGACGCTTTGAACCTTTATAGTTACGTACAATCCGGTGACCATCCCAATGATGTCCATCTGGAATTATTTCACCTTTAGGGGTCAATTTGAGATCTGGAAATACGGGCGCTTCGGGTGCATCAGGCTCGACATCGCTGTCGGCTGGTAGAGGCGTCCCTGGCTCGTATTCATACTCATCTTGTGGCGGATGCAACCTGGACTCAAGAGGCACAGCTTTGGGTGTCTGCGGAATGACCTGGTCCTCGAGGCGATCGGCTTTGGGTGCTTTCGAGTCAATCAGAGCTTTCAAAGGAAAGATGAAACCCTCGGATGGCAATTCCAACCTCTTTGTTCTTTGGATTGTCAGTGCACCCCAGTTGACATGATAATCTGCGGCTTCCAACTTGGCAACTAAGTATTCACCCTTCCAATCATGACCTGGTTGGATGTAATACCCAAGGAAAATTCCTTCATTTGCTGTTGGGGAGAGCTTACCTGATGTGTTATCCAACCTCTTGGGGTTATTCCAGAATAACACTTTGGCACCAAATGGAATGTGCATTGCAGGGAACTCTTCACCAAACCTGAGTTGCCATGGGGATTCACTGCCGTCAAGCTGGGGGCTTGCATTGATCGCGGTCGCATGATGCTGCATCGCCAATGGCCACATCTTTAAAGGAAGTCCTGATTGCAACAAGTTGCTCCGGGCACCTTCCAACATCTGACGAACTTCGCGCTCAGCAAAAGACTTTGATGAATCTACATATTCAATGGAAGTTTGGTGTCTGTAACCCAAATCCTTGATGGCCCTGATCAATTCTGGGGAATTGTCAGTGTACACAACTTGAACATCATCCTTTGATCCAATGAAGTGATTCAAACCATCAACACAGCTTTGTGAGTCCTTGGACTGGCTAGGGTAGACATACCGATATTGGGTGTGCAGATCTTTCAACACCAATGCAACTTGCTCCCCCCTGAAACCCTCTTCTACGTTTTTCTTGATGATGACATGATCCCCAATGACGTGGTCACCGAACACTTCAGTTTCGATTCTCTTCTGACCACCTTTCTTTCGTGCCTGAGGTGCCATCATCCTTGCTCGTTGGCAGGTTCTGCAAAAGGGGTTCTTGGGGAAATGCGTGTACTGATGTTGGGTACTTGCAGCTTCAGCCAATAGATCCTCAGTCTTGCGGCTTCGGATGTACTCCTGCTGAGCGTCATCCTCCACCAGCTCATCCAATTGCTCTTCATCTTGGGCTTCGTCCCGTTTGGCTTTTGAGCTCGACCGTGAGGTCGGCATTGCAAACAACTTTCTGAGGTGCTTATCCTTTTGAAATTGATCTTTGGGATAAGCCTTGCAACTATCATCCAAAACTGGGACATGACCTTCGATCTTGAGCTGGACGACCTTGTCATCTGGACGGACTAGGATTGGTTTGCCATTGGCAGGCCATACGAAACTGTAACCCTGATCTACGCATCTCGTTCCTACAGAGAGCACAGCTGGGGTATGATCAAGTACATACGGATGCACGGGATCTGGCAATGCGGACAACTTGACATCAGCAACCTCGTTTGCCTCGGTCGAACCGTTGGCTGTGACTAAGGAAATCGGATGCTCGGCTGCACGGCAGTTCTTGGCACTGACATCCCTCAGCATTCCTTTGGACACAAGATCGGATTCACTACCTGAGTCGACAAGCCAACTAACACCGGCCTTTGGCGCGGCTGTGGCAATTGACGGGAAGCGACCAATGTCTCTAAGGGCTTTGGGACCGCTAATGAACCTGCACTCTTTGCATGTGATGTCACGTGTGTCCTCATTCCAACAACAAAACCCGCAACTAGGCGCAACATCTGAATCATGAAGTTTCACAGTCTCCTGAAGCTGTCTTGCACGAACCTGAGCCTCATGCTGTTCAACCTTGGATGAAACCGGAACATCTTCAGCTGTCTTGTACACCTCAGTGAACTCTCTTGGACGGTGCTTGACTGGGACTTGACGACCAACTGCTTTCACCTCGATCACATGTGGGGCCTTTCGGAATCTAAGGCGCTTCATGCTGACACTTGACTCATCAGAGCACGAAGTTGCCTTCGGCTGTTTTCGCACAATGCATGCAAACTTTTGGATCAGGCATGGAGCGGCTGTTGAATCCTTGCTCTTCTTCTTGGGAGCGGGTGAATTGGCCCTTTTGGTGTCTTTGGTAGCGGCAGCAGCTTTGTCATCATGCTTATAAAAACATTTGTCACCACGTCTGCACTTTCCCTGGGCATGATAGATACATGGGGTTTTAGCCATTTCTTCCTTGGACATTTTCTTCCCCTTATCATCTTTGTTGCCCCTTGATGGTGAACGTGTTTTGGTTCTTCTGGGTGATTGAGTTCGAGATTTGTCATCCTTGACATGCTTAAATGGACATTTCTTCCCCTTATCACAGGTACCCTTTTGGAACTTATAGCAAATCTTGTCACCTTTGCCACCTCGTTCCTGCGATCTACCACGACTTGGGGAGCCCTTTCGGCCACCGCGACCATCGCCTTTGGCAGGTGCGGCCTTTGTGTCCTTAATCCCAGCCTTGTTCTTCTCCGCGATGCGGTTCCTGTTCTCCCTCAATCGTTCGCGATCGATCAAGTTCTTCATGGATTGGTGAAGAAAACTATAAGACTTTTCATGGGATTTCTCATGAGCACGGTCAAACATCTCAATGTCATACTTCAGCAACTGACTTGGTCGGATCTGCCTCAACAAGATGTCCCTTAACACAGCATCATCGGGGGTGACAGCCATGCCAGCTAGGGTAGCATCCCATTTGTTGATGAATCTTCGGAGATCCTGGACAGTATCGCCTACTTTGACAACACCCAAAAGATCTTCTACTCTGTAAAGGCTACCTGCTTCTTCTGATGTCTTGAAGTAGTCCTCAAACATGAGCAGAACATACCTTCCCCTGACCTGGATGCCTTTTCGGGATTGCTGCTCCTTGAAATTCAAGATCCTAGTTGCGAGGTCCCCTCCGGCTGAGCGCGTGAGCGCTGCTGATAACTTTGTATCCAGCGTGAGGAACTTTCCAGGATCTTGGAGTTTCTTCTCCAACTGCTCTCTGGTGCACTCTTGATCGTACACTTCATTGAGCCAGAGCCACGCCTCATCCGGGCGATCTGAACAGCTTTTCACTTCATCCCTGACATGATTCTTCCAAGTCCTATACGACTCCGGAGCGGGCATGTTGTTCAGCTTGATGAGTTCGGCCTCCTTAGTTTTTGGCTTATCCTTTTCTTCCCTTTGGGTTAAGGCTTTCACCAATTCAATAAGATCTGAGGGACCCATAACTTGCTGTTGCTTGGTTACGCTCTTGGGGGAGTCATTTGGGGGAGTTTTGATAGCTTCAGTGGGAGTGAAAAACCCTGACTGCGTTGGCAATTGGGGCTGGTCGTTGCCGACCGCCGGCTTTTGCTTGGGACTGCCACCTTTGAGCAGCTCATCCAACTTGGCCTTTGCTTCTTGTGCCAACACTGCAGGCGTCTTCAACTCATGAATCGGCTCGTCACTGCCTTTGGCAGCCTGTGCGTCGGATGCTTTGGGAGTGGCAATATTGAAGTGGGGCACGCTAGTGGTAGCGGCTGGCTCGGCATTCAGGGCGGATGCTTTCGGAACGGAGGCATGCTGCGCTTTGGCAACATGCTTTAACTGCTCCTGAAGGTCATCGATTTGGTCCTGAAGGCTAAGGTTCTGAGCCGCTGCCTCATTGATCTTGTCGGCCATCTCCTTCTTGTAGTTCTCGAACTCGGTCCTCAAACTGATGAACCTGGCCTGATCAATTGCAGCCTGATCTTCATATTGCTTCTTTGTGGCAGCTATGGCATTCTTTGCATGTTCAACTGTCTGTGCATAAGAAGCTTCGAATTCACTAGTGATACGTTGCCTTTCCTCTGCAATTTTCTGATCATGCTTTGTGTTTGCCTCTGCCTTTACATCCTCTATTCTTTTGTCATTCGATGCCTGAGCCTGATTCAACCTGACCTCCATCTCATCGCCTCGTTTCCTCTCCTCGTTGACGGCACTAATGGCCTTACCTTCAATCTCCTGCAGCCTTTGCTCATACTCCTGCTCCTGCATTACGAGTCTACTTGACCATTCGTTTCGAATTGAGTCAACTACTCCATGCATTATCTGAAGGTGCCTCTGTTCAGCTTCCCTCATGACTTGCAGGGTATTCCCACTAGTAATCTGGGACAGGTTGTTTTGTATGAAGGTAAAGTACGCGACAACGGGTTGGAACATTGTTTCGTCATCCATCGGCTCGGGGTTGCCCCCGGCCACATTGGGCACAGCGACAGCCGATGGACCTGACCCTGGAACGGCGAGAGGATGGTCAATTGGGGTCCCCATAGCAAAGTAGTGAGACTACGGCTGATAACCTGTATTTTACCAGGTCAACCGACAATGGGGTAAAATCCGCTAAGCTGCTGATACTTTTGAACCAACGCTACAGAGTAGATCGATGATATATACACTACATGGTTTTACTGCAGGAGTTTTTACACATCCTGCCCTATATTGACACCGTATCCTTCATGTACTATAAAACCATGTATACATAGTAAGTGATCTATGGTACGCGGAACGCTAGTCGACAAATTGTGTTTTTTGGCTTGCGACTTTTCGCACCCAACAATGCGTGTCTTTTTTATTGTTCCACATTGATCCTCAATAAGATCACTTTGGTTGCTTCTACTATGTTCGGCAGCTTGCATTGCATGATTCCCGGAGAGTTCCTCAATCCAACTCAGAAGCCTCGAGCCCTCAGATGCAATTCATCCTGGACCAAAAACTCCTTGTATATTAATGTATATTATTCGTGTGGCCATCTGTCGTCATTCAACATCATTCAACCCTGTTTGCCCCTGCGTTGCTGCCCTGCACCTTGAGGGCTGCGAGCTTTTGGCAGATGGCCTGTGTTGAAACAATGCTTAACATGTTTAAGTGTCGTGGTTTAATTCCACTATCATCCATAATCCATTCCATCAAAGACTTTCCGTTGATGCCAGCTTTGTAAATCCAATCAATGTCAGTAAATGTTGATCAATACATACATGGGAAAGTCATGAAAAGTCTCTGGAAATTGCATCCAGCAGCTTGCACTGGTGTAGATGCTCTCTCCCCTTGGCAGCCGCACAGGCTGAGACTGAGCCAAGTCTGCCTTGCCACTGCTGGAGACCAAGGCACCCAACCGTCCAAGACAAACTCATCCGAAATCTACAGCAAAAGTGTTCTGAGGCTAGCTCGATCCGTCGCTCCTGCATGATTGAACTCAAACATGACAATATGAGCCACAGAATGGATCTGTAGATGGTGGATGTCACATCACATCATCGCAATTTGCCAAACTCCCTATCTTGTGACAAATGCTACAGTAGCAGCAAGCAGCCTTTTCTCCTTTTTTTGCTCACATGCAGAAAATGCATCATTTTGCATCTCTCCAGATTGCAAAGGGACACAATGCCCACTTGGCATTTATCTACTCTGCATACGAAACACGCACTGCATTTTACAACGCTTTGAAGGACGCGGACAAACGGAATCCGGATAAGCTGCTGAAGACATTCTTTGAGCAGGGCATAGCTAGCATCGCAGGGAGCTTTGTACACCTGCAAATTAGATGAAGCTATCTACTATGTAGGAGCCAGGGCCGCCTGGGCCCCGCTGACCTTCAGGCATTTTGATCCAGCAGAAGAGCTCCCGAACCAATCATGGATCAGAGACATCAGAGACTGATTCGTCACTAATTCGTGAAGAATTTGATACAATTGGGTGATTCCTGAGGCCCTTGCTTCTGTAGTATTGATTTGGGGGAGGACTCGGCCGTCGATATGGTGGTGCCGGGCAGTAGCCTCGATGCTTTTTGCAGCGCAGCTGTCGCTGAGTGACTGACGAAACACGACACGAATGTCTCACCTGGCTGAGGAGGTGGTCGGTAGCCACCATATTTGCCATATCCTCAGGAGACAACCAACATCCAGCAGGATGGGGATCTAAGTTCTCAGTTGCTATCTTCTATATATTTTGCATTATATATTCATATAATTATATAATCATATATAATCATATATAATCTATATCCCCGAGAGTAGAACTTTGATGAACTTTGCCTGCTTCTATGGGTTGTGAAGAGGGTAGAAAAGGTGGGAAAGTGTGGGAACAGCGTTCAGATAGACCAACTCTGGATCTGCATTCCACTCAGTGCCTCCAGAGTCCTAAGCTCCCTTTGAGGTCTTTGAGTAACAAACTGCTGCTAGACTCTGGGGCTGAGACCTTTTCCGTAGCCCTTGGGTGGGGGAGCATATTGCGGAGCCTCTGTCTCTGCTGCCGCCTCCGCCTGCCACAGAGGCGCATGATTTTGTGATCAGCTTTGATGTTGAAACCGGCTAGCGGTTCCATTGGAAAGCACTTCTATCCTGTTTTTCTGTGCATCTTCCTCGATTTTGACTCTGTACTCTTCCACATTCGCGGTGAAGCTCAAACAATTAACAGAAGAGTCTGGTAATCTATCATCTCCTTGGGTCGCTCGCAGCCTTTGCAGCCTTTCTAAATAATATGCTACGGGAATGTAGCATTCTTGATGGCATCCCCCCTGTATCGTGGGTTTAGTTCTACAAATTATACAATATAGAAATAGCTAGAAAATTGCTTTATAAAAACACAGACAGTGACACCAAAATTGTGGGTCCATTGGTATAGCATGTTGTACCCAACAGCTTGACCCATTCCCAACAGCCCAGTGTCCTCAGACTTTTCTTTCATCTTTTTCTCTGCGACATGGCCAGCTGCACCACCAGCAGCTGCACCCATGAGCCCTGCCATCTTGCAATTCATATTGCAAATCTCCTGCAGGTGGACCCGCCTTTGCTGGCTTTCAGATCAAGATGATGAAGATTGCATGACAAATTGAATATATTATTGAAAATTATTGATATCATATGGGTATGGATGAATACCTATTAATACCATTTTTAGGGGAATGAACATCCATTTACCAGCTATTTTGATGTTCACCAGGGGTACAAGGTTTTGACACACTGCTATATGTGTAAACATGCTGAGAAGAATAGACTCGAACCGTTTTGGACCTACACAATGCTGCAAGATTTGCGTACATCAAAGATATCAAAGTACAGACAAAGAAAAAAAGGCAGCAAGTCTGTAGATCAGTGACCTTAACATAGCACCACCTGACTTCCACACCCCCCAAACTTTTGCCATCCTTCTCGATGTAGTTTAATTGCTTTTGCATCTTTTCTTCTGGATCCTGCATGGAGAGTAGCACTGAAACTGGCAGCTGTTGACGGGCTGCCTTTGAGAGGGGTCAGTCACTACTAGTCACTAGAGTCCTTGTCTTCTGATGCATCCTTTTCCTCTTTCTCGGAACCAAATGGCATCAAATTCATAGGGTTCATCGAACCCAACAATCCTCCAAGGGAGCCTCCTGACCAAACACAGGCAGGGAGATGAGCCAACGCTGACAAAGCTTCGGAAAAAAACATCTTGGCTGCTCCAGAACAGCCCGCGCCTATCCCGCCTGGACATTTGGACCTGAGGAAAGCTCCCACGGAGTGATCGACATGAATCTTGGATATTTTAATTTTAATGTAAGTGCTCTACTACAACTTGGTTTATACGGACTTTTAAATATATGAACATGCAGGTATTTTAGACTCCCTCTGGGAAGGTATTCCTTGGCCCGCCCAGCCATTTAAACATACGGAATCCCATTCATTTAAACATACGGCAACTACATTTAATTTAAATATACGAACTGGTATTCATACTACCTCCAGGGCCTCGCGCAGACGCCCTCCACATATTTAAATTCTGTTACCGTACGAGTACTCAAAGAAGGGTGGAAAAAACTACACGCAGAGTTTACAGCGGGCACATGTGGATGTGTGAACATGGGGTATACCGTAGAAAAACTATCCAAAACTGCAATTGTCTTTGAGAAAATGGTGATGCACCATGGCATTTGGGTGTTTTCCCCCAGACAAACCATCCCTGAGGTTCCAGCGCACACAGCATGAACGCTCCCATGCCGCCTGCAGCTGCACCAATGCCAGCACCCATGCCAATGAAGGCCGTAGGCTCCTGACATTGATTCCATGAAACCAATTGCTTCCGACTGAAGATGCATGAAAATGGGAAGAATACCATAATTCATGTGGATATAATTCATGGATACTCATGGCCATTTTAAGTGGGTACAATGATCATCAATCATCATTCTTGGGGGAGTGCCCAATATCATTTTCAGATGAACCCAAATAACCCAATATGATTAAAGTGACAGCGCATGCAAGGTTGATCATGTCGACTTCACCGTACAAGAAACATCAAGAAACTTGATTGGGCAGCTCCGACCTCCACATCAGACACTAAGAGGCCATCTTCTGTCAATCTTGATCGGACCAGCGCCAACATCAAGAACACCTGATCCCGGCAGATCTGGGCAGAGGGTTCATCGCAAGCAACTTCTTGATGGTACAGTATAAACACCCATCTATGGATGTGTTAGCCCATCAGAACCTGCATTTGCAATAATCATGTGTAGGGATTTTTTCCCCATGAACACCTCCATTTATAAGCGATTTCCCATTAAAACTTTTAAAACCCAGTGCAACTTAGCAGCGTGTGCACAAGCCGTGCACAGAGCTGTCTCAAAACAGCTCCTTCTTCCCCGGCACCGCCAGGTGTTTGGCCGAGGTCTTTAAACCGAAACAGCAGCAGGGAGCACGGAGTAAAATGCAAAACTCATCAACTCTGGATGTGTCTGAAAATGGAGGATTTCACACCGCAAAAGACCAACTTTGGAAAATGATGATTCACCAGTGGGTTTTTCTGCAGCCTATGGGTGTCCAGGCCAAATCCACATGTTGCGGTTTATGACCAGAAAACTTTGCTTCATCAATCTACAAGGTGTCTAAAGGTGTCAAAAGGTGTCTAAAGGTGTCTATGTTTGCTGCTTCCTGTCTCCTCCGCTGTCAGGGATTCAAACAAAACAGAAGTGTCGCGAAAACTGTTGGGAAAGCTTCCAGCAGCTCTCCTCTGCATTGGCCTGATGACAACTCTTTTCCTTGGCAAAACCATGCAAACCAAAGTGAAAATTCATCTCAGGATTCAGGAAATATTCAGGATATCTCAGGCATTTCAACCGGAATGGAACACTGACTTGCTCTCACTTTTCTGCTGCATCCTTTCCTTGCCCTCAAGATCTCTCAATACAAAGTTGCTCCCAAGGACGTACAACTGCCATGTGGTCCACATGTGGTCCACTTATAGCGCATCCAAGATCTATCTGCTTGTTATCTTGGGTTGCCACAGGCCAGTGAGGGATTTTCAAAGAGTGTGTCAGTCCATGCAAGTCCAGAACCAATCAGAGCACCTCCAGTTCTACAATCACTTTGTGGACATATCCCATCAGTTTGAAGGCCGGGAAGCTGTCGTTCCAGTAGTACAAGCAGAGAAAGCACTTGAGGCTCGTTCCTACGGTTTTCGCAGAACAGCGGCAACCCCATCATACACCCGAAGCAGCTCGAAGTTTGCCACCAGGTGCGGCCACCGTTTGGGACCATAAACTCGCCCCAGGGGCCATCGCAAGAGGTCGCTGTCCGACATGCTTGGTGCGATGAGGATGCCTCCGCTGCGCAACAAACACCAGGATGCGGCAGCTTGTTGGAGATCTTCGTTGGGATTCAAGTTGTCCCCGTGGCGACCAACTCCAGCTGAAGCGACCCCCATGAGTACGATACCATGGAATGGAGCATCCTGCATAGCATGCTGCAGATTCATGGGCCGCAGTTGTGGATGCGGTGAACTGACGTCATAACGTGAAGGGTTTGGAACAATGGAAGAAACAGTCCCTGCACCGAAAGATAGGAGAAGACTTTCCATCCACGGTTTCCACCACTCAAAGTGTTTGCTGTCGCCCCAAACTATCCAGTGCTGCTGCCGGACCAATTCTGGCAAGTCCGCTAAAACATCTGTCAAAGTCTTGACGCGATCCAATGAATGCGGACCAGGAGTGAGCTTGTAGTCATACGCCCGTGCAATCAGCTTTTCGATGGCTTCATAAGTCCACATCCAATCCTCTTCAGGTTGCTCCTTGGAAGGGAATACTCCACCGGAAAATCCTAAGGCCTGTCGAATGGTCGAATGGGAAACAACTGGGACTTGGCCATTCATGGTGTAGGCTGACATCATGTTTGCAGGTATTCTTGGAGGTGGTATAGACGCTGTCTGATCTGTCTGATCTGTCTGATTGGTGACCATGCTGTTGAGCAACGCATTGCAATGAATTTTCTTTCTCAAGGGGGAGCTATTCTGCTCACTCTGCTTGTCGGTGATGCAGATTTCGCCACATCCAGCATGGCTCCTCGATAGGCTATGTGATGAGTCATACAGGTCATACATGTACAGTACATTGAGCATTGAGTCTCGGAACTTTTCCAGATGATCGCGGAAAAGTTGCAACTTCTCTGCCAAGTTCACAGTTGAGAAGTAAGTCTCTGAAAGATCTGAAAGCAGTTCAGCAAAGCTCTGGGGCGACCATTCCTGGAGCACGTTCCCAAATTGTGGCTCTATCGTGTTGCTAGGCAGCTGCACAACTCCATCCAGCACATCTTGCCAATTGTTCCCAGCCAAGGCACTTCTTTGAGTCTGGAGCTTCTGCCAGACTTCCTTGACGTGCTCCCTTTCACTCACGCAAGCTTCGCTTACTTCGCTTGAATCGCGCTTGGGGCTGGCCTTGCAGAGCTCCTGTTGGAAACCAACAACACTCCACAGCATTTGGAGCGAATTCAAAAGTTCCTGTCCTCGTCCACAAGATTCATAAAACATGTGCCATGAAGCTGAGAGCTGATCGGTTGTTCTGTCACGGGAATCAGTAACTTCATCGCAAACTTTCCAATGCTCAAGACAACAGTTCTGGTACGAAAGCGGGAAGGCTACCCAGCACTCAGGATTCCCCGCAGGGCCATACTCCGGCGCGCAGCAGGCGTTCCAATCGGCGACCACCCAACATACGGACTCACCATACTGTACCCATGTGCTGATGTCGTCAATTGGTCGACTGTCTGTGCCAGCGAGGAGAATGAAAGAAATTGATCTCAGCATGAGGGCGGCTTGAGGGAGAATAGCATCGAAAAGCAGTCTTGATACATCAGAAGACAGCTGCCTTCACAAATAGTTTGGACGAGAAAACAAAAAACAAACTTGAGAAGAGACCGAAACTAATACTTCAATAATCTTCAATACATTTCAAATATTTCAATAGGTCAATAGATGATCACGTTTCATCTTTGATATGCGACCTAATGGAAGCAGCATGTCCCCTGAGTCTCGGTCCAATCGCTGGTTCTCTTTCCGCAGTCGAAATGATTCCTCCTATTAGAGTAGCCGGCACAGCACATATCCACAGGCCATCTCAATGCATGAAAGATCATGAAAGTATATCAAAATCTTTGTAATGAACATTGATGAACATTTTATAAACCAGTAAATTGAAGTACCCTCTGGTTATTTAACATAGCCATGGAAAATGAATGAAAATGACCCATTTATAGATGGTTTACCTATTAAACATGGTGATTTTCCATGGCTATGTTAGTCATAACATGTCATAACCAGATGGTAAATTGCGCCTCGGGAATCCTAAAAAAATGACATCTGATGCAAATCATGACCCGTGACGCGTGATAGGTTGGGTCGTCAAATCTCCACCTGCGTACTCCGGAGCCAGCGCTGATGCCTGGCATCAAGGCTTAGATGTTGATTACTTGCTGCACACGACCATTCTGCATCAACCACAATTGGAAAATCCATGAAAATTCCAAAAAATAATTCAGACATATTCACAGTTGCAGAAAAAGTGCACCTGAGACGAGTCTCCCGTAGATCGGCATTTGCTGCAGCAGACTCCGATGCAGCTGTCTGAGGCAGCAATTTTGTGGGTTCAATCACAAGACGGACAAGTTTGTCTGAAAATATGGCACCCGCAAAATTTGATAGTTGAATACAGTTTATCAATGTTTATCATCATGTTTCCCTTTCAAAATCTTCCAAATGCCCATGAACTGGGGTACTGTATACAACTGTATACGGTATACCCTATTTGCAACAACCCCCAATACGAAGTGAGTTATGGATGGAGATAGGAGGAGATCGATGGCACCTGGATTTGGAGATCAGCCTCCCGCAGTTCTGCCCGCAAGAGTGCTGCCTTTCCAACGCCCAGCAGCCAGCAATTCTGGTGTTTTTTCCGTTGCCATGTTGCCTTTTACCAACAAATATTGAAAAACCAATCAGGTGCTTCAAGTAGTTTAGTAAGCATCCCAAGAGAAGAGATATATCTTCGCAGTCATAACCTATTGAGCTCAAATGCACCTCCGCTTGCAGTGCATCAATCCGCGCAAGGGCCTCATGTTGGAGTTGGAAAGGCAAGTTACCTGCAATTGCCATACAGGAAATATTCCTCTCCACCGCAAAGCTCGGTGTTTGCTGTTTTGATTTCCCAGGCTGCTGACTGCAGGATCTTCTGCTCTTGCAGGCGTCGGCTTCACTTCAGCCTTGACTTTTTTGCTGATTGGATGTGTATTAGTACTAGTACCCTCTGGTAAACTAACATAGCTATGGAAAATCACCATTTTCAATGGGAAAATCCACTATAAATGGTCATTTTCGATAGCTATGTTAAATTACTAGAGGGTATCCCAAACAAATGGTTCCTCGTGCTGCCACCTTCTTCGAAGTCTCATTTGGGCTTTCAGAATCAAGGCTGGGCCTCCTTTAATCCGAACTACCGTGATCATCCTGACACTACGGTAGACTTTCGTGTAAAGGAATTCTTACGGAACAGTGGACCCAGACCCTCTTGACTCGCTGCACCGCTGTTCTTTTGGGCCTCATTTGTCGTTCTAGGTGAAGTGGCTCTCAACCTGGCAATCTCTTTGGGAAGGACTTGGAACAACTCAAGCACGTTCAATTATTCTATCTGAAAAAACACTGCAAGCATGCCACTCTCTTCCTGTCGTTGATTTTGCCAATGGGTCTTGCCGAATAGTTCCCAACTCACTATCATATCTATCATGGATCATTCACTAAGTATGCAATGATCTGATCTGATCTTGATAAAATGGATGAAATATGATGAAATATGATGAAATATGATGAAATATGATGAAATATGATGAAATATGATGAAAATGGAAAAATATGGAAACATACTCCAAATTAGTCCAAATGAGTCCAAGGATCCCATCACCACCTTGGCAGATCCCAACTAAAAGCCCTGCCTTTTGGCCACGTCCGACCTTCGAGTGGCGTCAGCCGCCTAGCACTGCCGCGTTGCATGACACGTTGAGTCATCATGGCCCGCGGCTCAGGCCTGACCCTTTCGTGAAGGAGCAGAGCTTGGGCGGACCTGCGACAGATCTCAGTTTCAAAATTATCAAAGTTGTTTTAGGAACAACGCATAGTGATTCAATGTGGTTCAGGTTGGTCAACATTGATACTGTCTGTACAGGTACATCTCAAGTGAATAGCCTGTGCGATCTTGTGCGCCTTTACTGTTCCATCTGGTGGCCGCCTCAGCAAATTGTCCAATTTCCTGCTGCCAGAATCTTTCCATATCTTTCCATATCTTTCCATCATGACCTTGAGTCAACTGCCTTGTGGTTTCCAGCCGGTCTTTTCAAGCGATCCAGGTCGAAATGCTGATGTGTTTCAGCATCAGGTCAGGTATTGAAAAGTTGACGGCAATGCCACGACCGCCATCACCCGAGGTGACTTAAACATACGTAGTTAAACGACTTGAATATATAGATGTCACAGAGTGCGTGAAAACATGCTATCACAATCATGAAGCTCCGCGACTGGCATCACCTGGACTTAAAGTTGCCACAAGGTGGGCAATGGGAAAGCTTAAATTTTCAACGTTACGTTACCCAATGCTTGAACAGATTTGAACACTGGTACAAATGCAGCTTCAAGGGGCTGGAGGACATTGCCTTCCAAACAAACCCGCGAGTAAAGCTTTGACACGCGGAAGAGTGTTTCGTCCCATGTTGTCAGTCTCCCAAATCATCGCGCACTGAGATTGGGAGTTCCATGCTGTACGACAACCTGAACGTGCCAAGAACAGTCGGCAGGCTGTTCCTCCAATCTTTATTTGAAAAAGAACATGCTCAGACCTTTCACGGTTTGATCGACCAGCCGACCCTGCCTGGTCTCCTCTCCCGGCAGTTCCCATTTGCCGAGTGAGGATGGCTGTCAAAGGCGACAGAGCCTTCTCCAGCAGCGTCTGCAACTCAAAGTCCTCAATCTCATAGTGCTGCCGTTCCTGGCAGAACATGGGTGCAAAAGATGGGAATCCATTCAAAGCGATTGAAAGCGATTGAAAGCCAACTGAATTCGAAATGAAAAGACTAAAACCTCTTCCAAAAACAGTAAACAACAGCCAAAATAGTGCGAAGCATTGCTCCTCGTCTTGGAGGCAGCTGAGTAAGGCATCTTTGATCCGGATCTGAAAGGCGAAGGATCAATATGGATCAATATGGACCAATGTTTATAATCACTGCAACTTGGCTCTTGTGTAAACCCGACCGCAGCCACCAAGTACGGATGGCTGCCTCATGCCGCAGCGCAGACAGCTGCAGGTCTTTTGCGTGGATCCTCAGTGATCTGAATCTGAAGCAGTTGTTTGTCTCATCAGAAATGCTCTCCTTAAACGGCTAAAACTATTAAAACATAATAAAACTATTCTGGAATTAGCTTTGACTTGCTTGGTCAGCTGGTTTTTTCTAAAGCATTCTCTAGGAATCTAGGCTCTCAATGCAAGTGCTACATGGATTTCCGATGATCTGCAAAGTACGCATGTATCTACTGTCATTTCAGAATTACGGCACATGTGTAACCTGCAAGAAAGGTCCCATGACTATATCATACTATATATACATCGGTTTGATTTAGTGTGTCACTGCCATTAAGTCACCATTGTGCTGTTACAGGCGAGCTTCTGATTCCGGACTTCCTGCAGTTTCCTATTCCTCCGCTCCAGCAACTCCTGGCGCGCTTCCGGCACTGCGTCAATTCCCCGCTCCAAAAGCAGTGGCTGCTACGTCCTGCTGTTGCTGAAACTCCAGCTGCAATGCGTCATAGCTTTGCTGCAAGCCCTAACAAGGGAGGTGTCAGCCAGGACATGCCGCCCTTTTCGTGGGGCACAACTGATGCACGGACGCAGTATATTTTGCAAGTATGTGCCGTTTGCACGCGGCATTCGGGGTTCAAGAATCATTGGAGATCCAAGATAGATTTCAGTCAGGAAAGAATATGAAAGAATGCTAAGTGGCCTCCATGTGCAACCTGACCTGAGCTTTCAAACAGAATGAGAGCAGTCTAGAACAATCATGAACAATCAGTTCACTTGAAAGCTCGATGAAACCAACCTGGACTACAGGAGATTTGCATCCGAAAGCTAGTTATCCATTGAGCCAAAGACCGAGGTGTCAAGTGTCCCTTCGTTCTTTTCCCTGGGATCCTTAACGCCGAAGAAACACAGGCCAATGCCGCACGGAAGTGATTCGCAAGACAGAGGTTGAGGACATTGAAGCATAGGATCGGTTCAGCCATACTATGAGCACCTGGTTAGTGGCATTCTCTCAGGGAGTTCTCCAAAAACAAAGACGGAATAAAACAACGACATCGAAGGCCGAAAGGCCTTGTTCAAGTTGAAGCACCCATCAAACCCCAAGGAAGCGACCATTGAGTCAGATCCCGAGCCTCAACAGTCCCAACCTATCCCAAAATCAGAGCAGTAAATTACCAACGAAACCACAGTTGGAAGATGTGGAAATTGTTTTGCTTCAGCCAAAGAATCTGAAAATTCAATCTAACATAGACATATTATATATATATATATAATAATATATATATATACACATATAGACTGCTAGTAGATCATAGTAGATCTACATGATAGATTCATGACTGGTGTCGTCAACCGTCATGAACCCCTCCAGCTTTCAGGCCCTGACAGCGCTCCGAAGGGTGGCCTGACACTTCACCACCTGTGTCTCCTGTACCTGCAGGGATCGATGGAGATGGCTAGCCTCAACCAGCTGGTCTTGTTATGGACAGGGTGTCTCTACATACCAATACACACCACAGAATTATATACCGGTCATACAGTCATGTACAATCATATACATAATAATACATCACAATACAATATGTATTGTAATGTTGTAATATGTATCATGCCATCATGCTACATCCATCACAGTCTTTCAGACTGCCAGTGTAACATCCGTAACACGAGCACCAAGCACGACCAAGCGCCTGCAGCAGGTGGCGTATCCTCAACAGGACGAGACCTCAGCTGTGCAGGCTGACCCATGGTCACCCTGGACCCTGGGATGTTCGCTGAGCCAAACGCTTCCCTGGAGACAGGGTCTTCAGGAGTTGCCGTGGCGTCAGGATGCTCGTCCCCTGCCACATCCAAAATCATCAAAATCTACATCAGAAAGGATGATACTGCAAATTTCGGGAGGCCATACTGTCCAGATGGAAATATATGAACAGTTATGAACATATATCAAAGAATCACCGGCACCTCCTTGAAAACTCCACTGTTGGAGGCAGGTTTCGACCTTTGCAATTTGTCAGACTGCTAAGGCATCAACGAAATTACATTTCTTTCTTCCGTATCATCTCTCTTGTCTGAGGCGAAAACAAAGGTGTTGTGTTCTTCTTTCGTGGCACAGGCCTGCAAGAACAATATTTGTACATGTTGTACAAAGTAGTGGCAGTGCTATTGAACCCCTGACGAGGTACCCACTGCAAATCAGTCGGTAAATCAAATGTTTCCAAACTACATAATATATATATATATGTATTATATATATATTATATATATATGTATATATATATATGTATATATATATATATGTATATATATATATACTCTTTACAACCGGGAATGCGTTTTCCCTCGTTTGACACAAAATGCCTGTGAAATGTTCAGATCGCAACGGGCTCCCCCTTTGCTGGTAAGCAAACGAGGAAGAGTCTTCGCCAAAAAGTTAGCACTTGGTGTGCTATAGGCTCAAGGCATTCTATGGACCTCATGAGAGTGGCACTTTAGCCTTCTCTTCCTTGTACAAATATGCCATCGAGGTCGAATCAAGCCCCTTACCCCTGTGCATGTGCTGAAAAACGTTCCAAGGGTTTCTTGGATATGGCCCCTTTGAACCTCCCTTTGGAACATCACTACTTCCTACACTACCCTCGCTCAAAGCCTCTGCAGCGCTTGGAGAAGCAGCAGGTTCGCCCGCCGCGGCAGCTGCATTGAAGCCCGATCGTGAGCTCCCGTTCAAGGAAGTAGCGCCACCAGCACTGCGCAAGCCCGACTGTGGCCTAAAATTCAAGGATGAAGTTCCATCATCATCGCCACGCGAGCCCGACTGTGGCCGAAAATTCAAGGATGAAGTTCCATCATCATCGCCACGCGAGCCCGACTGTGTCGTTATAGACAGGGAAGAAGCTGCTCCGGCGCTTGTCACAAAAGGGCCAGCAACTCCCGAAGAGGATCTTTTTGATGTAGCCACCATAGGCCCACTGCTCGCAGTTTTACCACCGCGTTGCCTTCTCACAAACGTTGTCGCCTCATCAGATACCATTGAAATGTTCTCCTCCTCAGAAAACTCAGTCGTTGCAGTTTCTTCACTCCTTGATCTCGGCCTACGCTTGGGGCCTTTCTCAGACGCACACAATCTCTTGATGCAGAACTTCGAAGCGCTATGAAGCAACTGCCCAGCATAGATTGCACCCAATGTCATAAGAACAGCTCCAGCTACCCAGATCGGTGTGAAGTCTTCATCAACCTCATCTTCAGATTTTCCTTCAGCTGCTGAAAGTAGCACCCCTCCAAGGAGCATCGCTCTCAGTGCCGCATTGTTGCCAGCTGAAGAACTCTCTGTTGTTGAAGAGGGGCCATCAAAATTCGGCCTTCTCATCCCAAGGTCCTCGATGAACCGAAAGAACGCTTGACCAAGCAATGCTTTTGTGCATCCATCCGCCACAAGTTCGGTTCCTTTCAAGTGTAGCAATTTCCAGCGACCCCCAGGATTGATGTTGGTATCACTCAGGGCCTCCTTCAGCACGCTAGCTCTGATTCGAAGGTGCCGTGTGCGCCAAGAGGAAGTGGTCATGCCATGTGCAAGACCAATCGCTGCAGCATTATCGCCATAGATCACGCGATCAAAGGTGTTGCTGTTGATATCCTCCCCCCAGATGGCACATAACAAAGCCTCAGTGGCTTTTCCAACAACCAACGATTCGCAGTAGGCAATGAGCTCCGCCTCTGCCGTTGAATGAGCCACAAATGGCTGGGCACCACATTGCCAAGCAATTGCCACACCTGCATAGAACACCACCAAACCTTGGATACTTCGGTGATCAGCATTGGCCCCATAGGAGATGTCAGAGAAAACTTCCAACATTTTCGGGTGTCTTTTCGCCTTCAATTGATTGCGATGACCCCAATCTCCCCCAGGAACAGTGCGTGGATAGTGAGTTCCACCTGGGTTCCCTTTGATGTACTTCAGCAGAACGTACCCAATCTCAATGGCTTTTGCCGGATTTCGTGTCACAAGCCGGCTCATTGCTGAAACGCCAAAGGCCAAATCAGGTCTGGTACGGGTCGAAACCCAAAGTAGAGCTCCAGTGAGCATTTGGGCCGTGCGCACATCATTGGGGTTGATGTCATTCACAACCTCCTCATCAGATTCTGTGACCTTGAAGGCAGGGAAGGCAAGTGATTCAGTGATGTTCCAACGCGTCACCAGCTCTTGCTCATACATACGGTGTGACACATGAAAACCGTCACCTCCCCCATCAGCCAAAATTTCAAAGCCACAGTAGCGCAGAGACTTTTCAGATGCCCACTCAACTTCTGAGATCGCCCACGTCTTTTCGATGGAGCCAATCGCAGCTTGAGCAACTTCTCTGTCCGCTGCAATCATGATGTCATCCACATAGACCGACATCAAACCAACCCAATGTTCATCACCAGTTTGGCTGTTGACTTCAATCAATCGCCAGAGATTTTCATCTTTGGAGTGGACAAACTGTCCCTTCATTTCAGTGCCGCCGACAGTTCGTGTCCAGCGCAAACTCGGTACGACCTCATCACGATGGACGCACCAATCTCTTGGCGATGAGACCAGCCCGTAAAGAGCTTTCTCAATCAACCATATATCGTCGGGTCCAGCAAGTCCAAGGCGCTTGAAGATGGCTGGGACCTCCATGGCGGTGATCTTGGTAGCATCCCTTTTGGGAGCGTTCAAAAATGCTACCCTTATATCTGTTCCGGCCAAGCACCATTCTTTGAGTGCCGCCGTTCGGATCATCGCCCGGATTTGGCATCCGTCGGCACCTCCAGCATAGCGCTCTTCTGTGCTGACCTCTTGGTAGTTACCACATACCACTGCCCTTGACCTGTATGCACCACTGTTGGCCTTCCGGGTGTGCACCATTTTGCCGGGCAAAAGTTCAATGGGAAGACCTCTTTTCTGTGCCAAGCTCTGCAACTGAGATCGCGGCATTTGTTGAACCGCTTTCTTTTGGTTGACCAGTTGTTCAAACTCTGCACGCACAGAAGCTTCCCAGTCTTGTAGATTCTCCCATACTTCCTTGTTGGAGATCGTTTTCGTCACCAGGAATTCCTTGTTCATGGCCATGTCATTCACCATAGACTGGTGATCTTTGATTTGGTGGAGCTCCTCTTCAACCGCTGCCTTTCTCACCAAAACTTCAGTGACAATGGGAAGACACCATGCTTGTTCTTCTGCCGTGCCATCGATCTGCATCATCTCCTCCTCCACAAGCTGGGACAAGTTGTGCTGCATTTGACGCAAGAAACATTCTTGATTCTGGAATGGGGTCACTGGGCTTGAGCCACCGCACCAGTTGTTAGGCACCCCCTCCTCCTCCCCACAACTATCCTCCTCCAAAACTGCCTGTGGTGAAGATCTTGTTGTTTCAAGCGTCCAGCTGCTGTCATCTGTGTCTTTGTCCCATGAAGGAGTATTGACACGGCGAAGATTTTCAAACTCCCAGATGTTGTGATCAGCTTCCCAAATGTTGTTGTCCTCCCCCTCGATTGGAGCTGTCGACAATCGATTCAGCATAGCAGGAGCTGTCTTTTGTCGGAGGCGTCGAGAGGGACAGATGCCAAGGCCAGCAGGATGAGAAACTTCATCACGTTCTGGCAAATAGATTTCGGCCTGGTCGACCGGGTTTGGTTGCGGAGCATGAACTGCAAGTGCTGGTTGCCCTGCTTGAGCATCACGTGGGGCCCCATTGTCCACGGCCGCATAGTCAGGGGTGATGACATCGTCAGTGAAGAAGTACCTGCCAGATTCAATGGCCTGGACAAAATAGTTTGTCGTTGTCAAAGTGCTGCAGGCATCTGGACCTAGCACCACAACTTCTTCTCGGACATCTCGCCATGCCTCATATTGATGATGCCACCATTTTCGAAGTGCATAGGCACGCGTCCCAAACTTGAGCAGGTCCCCCACAGGATAGCCAAGCAATCGTAGTTGAGCTCGAAAACGTCTCTCGCCCACATGCATTGCAATCAGCGGCCACCAGTTGATGTTGTGGCCTCCAGAGGAGAGGACGGTTCGTACTGCCCGCTTCACCATGCCAATTTCAGCTTCGCAGCGCCCGTTGGCTTTGTAGTTGTCTCCACTGGTCATAGTGAGAACTATGTCACGATGTTGGGCCCAGCGTCGCAATGGCAAGGCTGTAAATTCTCTTGCCCTGTCCGTGTGCAAACGGACTACCGGTAGGCCAAGCTGCCGTAACCGGCTGTACATCCGAGCCAGGGCCGGGAGTACATGTTGTGCAGTGCGACCTTCCACCACCTCCACCAGGGTCACATTCCGCACTGCCACATCTTGAGATTGTTCCACCAATTTGTTCCACACCTCCAAGCTGCCGATGGCCGACTGTTGTGCCAGATGTCCTCCATCTTCTCCATCACCCTGGGCCTCGTCGATGTCTTGTTCATCAAGCGGATCTCCTTCTTCAGCTGATTCATTCTCTACCGTGAACTCTTCCAAGTCTGGTAATGGTTGATCTTGAGGTTCCATGCCATCGATCTCAACCAACGGTTTGCCGCTCTTGGTCACTGGGAAAGTGTAAACCCCGACCATCAAGTAGCGACATTGCTTTCGCTGTTGATTGATACCAGAACTCAGCCGCCCACTCAGGTCAACTGCTAAGGTGAAAGATTCAGGGTGTTGGATTCGCCTGTGAGGACGACCCCTGGCCTGTGTGCGGACACAGTGTTGACAATCTCGACGGGCAGGCATGTGGTCATGCAGATAATGCAATTTCCACGACTCGAGAGCTGCCGAACTCAGGGTCCTGAGCGCTGGTGGTCGTTGTACATGAAGCTCACGCTCAAGCCACTGAACCCGCTGGCTCACAGTCATGGCTATCGCATCTTTCAAACCTGGAGCCCATGCAGACCACGAACTTGATGTTTCAAATCTTTGTCCCATTGGAAGAGACCGAAATTGATTGGTGAGCTCAGCTTCATTTGGTGGGGCACCTCGAACATTGTCCAACTGCTGCATTTCAGTGACATTCGTTGCAAGACAAGTTGGTTTTCTCTTTGGATGTCCCATTGGAAACTGGTCGAAGTGGTACTGCTGCAAGTTGAAGGCCCATGCCAGTTGTTGCCACTCCCTGGTCCTGAAGATGGAGAAGTATTTGTGTTGTTCCACATCTTGTTGACTTCGATATCGGGCAGGATCTTCCGGCTGCTCCATGAAAAACTGAGTAACTGGCATATCATCAGGCCTGAACTCCTCGGCCATGATCAGCAGCGACCAGAATCGGAACATCAAAGTTGAGTCGTTGAGGACAAGCTCAGTGTCAGCAGGTGACAAGCTAGGAAGTCCATAGGGATATTCATCCGTTCGTAGAACTCCTGGGCCATCATCACCTTGGTACCTCAAAGCCGTCAAAGTTCGGCATGGTGGACCTCCCAAAATGGATCTCACTCTTCCACTGGCGCACAAAGCCGCCAAATATGCATAGACGTTCTTGTCCAAAAGGTTGGCCGGCGTGGAGCATGTGGTGTCAACGCACAAAACTTCTGTTGTTTCTGATGCGCATCTTCTGTCCCAGTAAGTCTGATCTGGGCCTGAGAACAAGTGGATCACCACGTGCTTTGCCTTCTTCAACCTCCGGCGCTTGTGTCTGTTCCAAGGCAACCTGGACTGGAAGCTTTCAGCCTTGACCATCTCGAGATAGGGCACCACCCGCATCATCACCTCATCCGGCAAGTCGGGAAAGTGCTGTCGCAACTTCAGGGTCAGTGCCATCTCCAAATCCAGTTGTGATTGATCCACATGGCTTTCATCATTCATCAAAGTTCGAACCATGGCCAGCTTTCGTTGCTGATGAACTTGATGTGCTTCCAGCCATTGTAGAATCATCTGGCCATCTGCCAGAGAAATCATCGGGCAACCATGAATCACCTGGACATCGATCTGGCGTCCTTCATCATCTCGCAGTTGACATTGATTGCCAGACCAAGTCATCGTGAAGTCCAAGTCAGTGAGTCCGCCCATAGGGACAATCCACGTCGCAGCTTCTTCAGGATGTCCAAGTAAGATCTTGGTGCCAGGTTTCAGTCGAAACGCTTCTGTAGAACCATTTGCAAGCTGCACCGTGGTTCTAGTTGACTTCAGCCACTCATCATGATCTCTTGCAGGGCGAAGACCATGTGTAGCTCCTGAATCAATGAGCACCCTGTTGGCTTCAGTGTGGTCTAAACCTCCAATCTGCATCACTTTCAGCTGTGGTGTTGAAGGTGGTATTCTCAAAGTTTTGAGGAGCTGCGTGGCTTCATGAAGCAGTTCAGCCGTCTTTTCATTCTTTGCAGCTTGTTCACCTCCTGTGCCCCCATCTCCCAATCCTTTCACCATTTCTGCAGGTTCTGCTCCAGAGTTGCCTGTCTTCAACTCCCCCGGAGACGCAGCAGTGGATGTTGTCAACTCGTTGATTTTGGGATTTGGAGTCATTGTAGAGGTCGTTGATGCCCCAGGAGTTGCAGCACCAGTCGTCTTGTTGTTGACATTGGTTGTTGCGCTGCTTCCTCCCCCCGAACCTTTTGGTTCGTCCAGCCGTTTGCCTCCACCACCTTTGACTTTACAGTCCTGCTTTCTACAGGGGTTTGACAAAGTCATGCCTAAGTCACTCCTTTCGCTTTCCCCGCTCGTGAACGCAACATCAAGAAGTCATGCCTAAGTCATGCCTTTGGGCCTTCCCCCATTCAGAACGCAAGCGTCAAAATAACCCTTTCCAAATCAGAACCTTTCACTTTCACCCTTTTTTCTCTTCCCTGTGCTTGCGATTCACTGTTTCTTCTTTGCCCACTTTCTTCCCCAAACAGGTTTATCTGTATGGGGTTCTCAATAAGAATTCTGTAAATAGATACTGGGTAGCTATGGCCCTCTCACACAGAAAGAGGCCAATGCAGTTTGTAAGTTCTTACTCCTTTGAAAAGGTTGCAGTCCTGGGTCGCATTATTTTGCTTCTGCCTCCGGGCTTGCATTCCTGGCGGGATCCTACCGCACATTGGTCCTATCAACCCGCCAAAGTTTAAACACAACATTCCAGACAGAGGTTCCCGAGATCCTACCTTACTGTGGTCCTATTAACTCTGCTGAAGTTCAAACACAACTGTACAGTAAGAGGTTCACACCCAAAATCCACTCCAGTCCCCACAACAGACAAAACCAAACTTTAATTGCCATGCATCAGCTCACTCTTCCATTAAACCCTGCAGAACCGCAATCGAGTCCGCACTAACTTTTCTTCCTACGGTGTGGTGGAAAAACACACTGCACCCAAGAAATTCTCAAAATCCATGCAGCATGAAACAACAACCGCCTACCAGGGTCAAACGTCTTCTATCAGCCACGCCGCTGACAACTTAAATCCAGGGCGGGCGGGTGGGTGCTCAAGAAACACTGAACATCACCAACGCCGCGGCCCTCCGCGCAACCAATCCGTTACGCTAAACGCGCAACCAAACCGTTACGCCCAAACCGCTAGTGGCCAGCTAGCAATCTTGTCATGAATCCTCATGACAGGTCCAAACATTCATGTTAATCTCACATGACAAGCAAGAGACTCACATCTCTAAATCAAAACTCATGTGTCCACATGACAGGCGATAAACTTCATGCAAACCCACATGAACAGCCAGAGATCCTATCTCTAATGTAGTCCCGTGTGTCCACACGCGAAGCACATCATGGAAACTCATGACTCACCCAGAGATCAAGTCACAACCAATCAAGTGGACCAAGTTCACATAAAAGTAAGGCATCCAGAAACATGATGAACATTCGAACCCGGGTCGTCCAGTTATTTTGCCCAAAGTAAAGTTAGCACCACAACGAAGACAACTACACCTACTGCAACATTCAACGATAGGGTGCTATCGAATCCCACTACTCGCCCCTGCGTGTCGACCCGCATGCTCGACCGACTACGGTCTGGTTGCTCTCGGCCGCCTGGGCATACAATGTTATACACTTGTCTCCCACTTGTCTCCACTGGTGTCCCACTTGTCTCCTACTCACCTGCATGTCGCATGATGTGCCTGATGTGCCTCAACAGCACCCACCACTTGGGTTCCTTCCTGACTTCCTTCCTTCCTTCCTTCCTTCCTTGCTTCCTTGCTTCCTTGCTTCCTTGCTTCCTTGCTTCCTTGCTTCCTTGCTTCCTTCCTTCTTTCCTTCCTTTCTTCAATGAAATGCATTGGCCAAGGCGGCTTTGGAGCACCAATGTGCAGGCCAACCTGAGGGCTGGCGGTGGTACCAACTTATAATATACATATTATTGTTATTCCCCACCTGCCAGGTGAGGGTTGTTAGATTTTATCACAGTTGTTCTCCTCCTCCGCCTCCTCCTCCTCCTCATCCTCCACCTCCTTCTCCTCCTCCTCCTTCTCCTCCAGCTTCTCCTCCACCACCTTTGCATCCACTTCCATGTCCACTTCCGCCTTGCCAACTCTTCGCCAACTTCCGCATGCAGTGGGCACTGCTGGACCTCAACTGCCGTCCGCCTTGCCAACTCTTCGCCAACTTCCGCATGCAGTGGGCACCGCTGGACCTCAACCTGGGACCTTCCGAGCTCAGTGAGCCCCCCCTCGGACCTCAGCCTGGGACCTTCCGAGCTCAGTGAGCACCACTGGACCTCAACGGCCAGATAGAATGCCAGAAGATATGCCAGATAGAACGCCAGATAGAATGTCAGATAGAATGCCAGAAGATATGACAGATAAAATGCCAGAAGATATGCCAGATAGAATGAGTTCTGATATGCCAGATAGAATGCCACAAGGTATGCCAGATAAAGTGCCAGAATGTTTGCCAGATAGAATGCCAGAAGATTTGCCAGATAGAATGCCAGATAGGATGTCAGAAGGTATGCCAGAAGATATGCCAGATAGAATGCCACAAGGTATGCCAGATAAAGTGCCGGAATGTTTGCCAGGTAGAATGCCAGAAGATATGCCAGATAGAATGCCAGATCGAATGCCAAAAGATATGTCAGATAGAATGCCAGAAGATTTGCCAGTAACAAAACGTATAAATGTCATGGTGGGGATCACTCGAAGTAAAGTAATTGTTTTTTCACCCCTCTCCCACCCAGCAGCACTGGACAGGCAGAGACAAGAAACAACGACCAAGCAAAGAGAGAGACCAACTGCAGCAAACATCCACCAGCAGCACCTGCCCAAAGAAGAGAGCAAGAGGAAGGCAAGAGCACCAACCAAAGATACCAAAGAGCAACCAAAGAAGGGCAGGGAAGGGGAAAGGACCAGGAAATCTAAGCCTGGAAAAACGAGATCAAAAACGAGATCAAAACGAGATGCAAACGAGATCCGAGCCCTGGCAGCAGCAAACTCCCGGAAAGTAAAATCGGAAGGTTGAATCACATGAAGGGGAAGCCTACAGGCAAAATATTGCGCACATTGGGGCATCGCGCATTGACGCAGCACAAGCAGGCAGAACCCAGCAGCAGCAGGCAGAACCCAGAAGCACAAGGCAGAACCCAGCAGCACAAGGCAGAACCCAGAAGCACAAGGCAGAACCCAGCAGCACAAGGCAGAACCCAGCAGCACAAGGCAGAACCCAGCAGCACAAGGCAGAACCCAGCAGCACAAGGCAGAACCCAGCAGCACAAGGCAGAATCCAGCAGCAGCAGCAGCAGGCAGAACCTAGGAGCAGCAGGCAGAACCTAGGAGCAGCAGGCAGAACCTAGGAGCAGCAGGCAGAACCTAGGAGCAGCAGGCAGAACCTAGGAGCAGCAGGCAGAACCTAGGAGCAGCAGGCAGAACCTAGGAGCAGCAGGCAGAACCTAGGAGCAGCAGGCAGAACCTAGGAGCAGCAGGCAGAACCTAGGAGCAGCAGGCAGAACCTAGGAGCAGCAGGCAGAACCTAGGAGCAGCAGGCAGAACCTAGGAGCAGCAGGCAAAACCTAGGAGCAGCAGGCAGAACCTAGGAGCAGCAGGCAGGCCCCAGAAGCACAAGGCAGAATCAAGCACAAGCAGGCAGGACCCGCCACAAGCTGGCAAAACCAGCACAAGCGTGCAGAACCCAGAACCCAGCAGCAGCAGGCAGCAGTAGGCAGCAGCAGGCATCAGCAGGCAGAACACAGCAACAGCAGGCAGAACCCAGCAGCAGCACGCAGAACCCAGCGCAAGCGGGCAGAACCGAGCACAAGCAGGCAGATTCCAGCAGGCACAGATTCAGCAGCGGACGGAACCATACAGAACCTAAATATGATAAGTTTCAATGGTCACGCCTCTCACCGAACTATTGACAATGGCACCACCATAAAGATTGCAATCAATACCATACAGGGTTAAGTAGAATCATGTCAACAATACACTGCCCACAGCGATGAAACAGTATTCAAATCAATAACAGCCAGTCAAATAAAGAAAAGAACTATCAAAATCTAAACGAAACACTGCGCGCACGCAGGTGTGATACGACTTCAGGTCACTTGGAATGACGTAAGCCTAGTGGTAGTAGTTCAGAAGCAATCCAGCAGCAGTTTGGCAGTAGCCAGCGGCAGCAACTGAGCAACAGCCAGCAATTGAGCAGCAGTTTAACAGTAGTTGCTAAATACAGTTGAACGTACACAAGTCACTGATAAGAAAGCAGCTGCAACAAAAAAAAGTTTCCCCCCAACTGAACGCAACAAAAACTACATATACCCAAAGCATAACTAGATACCTAAACCCAAGCTAAACGCAAGGAAAAAAAGAAAAACACCTAAAAACATGGTTGCGCTGTGATCACCAGAGTTTTCTTGCGTTTTCCAAAAAAGGCACGACTTCCAGGGAAAGCTTCGACGCAACTAAATCTAGAGATTTCTTAAAAAAAGGAACGACTTTGTCGATTGCCTGTATGTTCTTTGGACCCACAGTTCCAGCACCTGGCGTTTTGCTAATGCCGTCCCAGCTGTGGGACCACTTGCACTGTTTGCCAGCACGGCAGCCAGCGTCGCTCTTGAACCAGCGACAAGGCACATCGGCTGTGCTGCCACCACGTCCCTTGCCCGAGGAGCTCCCTTCTGACTGAGGCTTCATAGGAGCACCTGTGTCGTTGGCTTCCATGATCTTCAGCTTCAACGGTGGGGACTCCGACAAAGATGTTGCCGAAGAGTTCAAAAGGACCAATGTTTCGGCCTCGGCCAACAAGCACTGAGAAAAAGCCCAAATGGTAGATGGTTGTGGTTGTTCATCTACCTGAAGAGCTGAACGGCTTTGGGCTAGGCGAAATGCCGCCTGACTGTTCTCTTTGGCCACATGTTGCACAGCTGGTTCAAGGGCACGAAGAAGCAGTGTGCCATCAGGCAATGTTGCCCCAACTTCCCTGGCTCTGCCGAAATGCCTCCGCCAGCTCCGCAGCGCTGCAGATAACTCAGCCATTGTGTTGGACTTCTGCAGCTGAGTCAATTCCTTGAGGATCAATGACTTTTCACCAGGTCCACCCGGTTGATAGCGCACGTACAACCGGAACAAAATTGCTGTGCTCGTCATTTGGCGATCTGTGACAAGAACTTGTTGAACATCAGCTGCAACGGCTTTCAGAAGAAGGTGAACCCCCCGCTGCTCAGTTCGGCCATAGCATCGATCCTGTAATTCATCAGGCACCGTGGGTTGGATTTGAACTCGTTGTAGAGGAGTGGCTTGTTTCCAGTCGGCGTAGTACACCTGGGCTTGACGAACTGTCAGATCCCACCAGCGGCTCGCCACACTTGACAGATCCCGCATGACTGGTCCACAAAGATGAATCCAATCTCCAAACTGCAACGGGCTAGCCAGTCCAGGTAGTTCTGGAAGTTCGGCTCTGGTGTTGCCACCTCCGCCAGTTTCCCAAGACTGAGGAATCATGCCGACTCCCCCACCATCATGGCCTCCAACTCCACAAAAGCCTCCTTGACGACCAGGAAGTAGAGATGCAGCTCCACCCACTTGGTGTAGACCATCGCCACCCCCACCATGCAAAGCCCGATCGTCGCCTAGATCCGCATGGCGTCCACCAAGCAGGTGACCATGAAAATCTCCCTGACCCATGCTCGTAGTGCAAGCCCGAGCTTGAAGAGGATCTTCACCGCTTCCGCCAAGCAAAGGACGTGGAACTTCTCCCCCACCCATGCTAGAGCGAGCCCGACCCAGTAGAGCATGATCGCCACTTCTGCCAAGCAAGTGACGTTGAACTTCGCCATCATCCATGTCCATGCGAGCCCGATCTTGTAGAGCAGGCTCACCACTTCCGCCACGCAATTGACCAGGGGCATCTCCAGGATGCAAGCGACTAATCCGTTCAGCCAGATTCGGATCAGGTCGCCCCAGGTCAGTGGGCTCTTCTGGAAAACCCTTGAACTCTGGTGGACCCGTGGCGGGATGAAAACCTTTGGACCAATACTCACATGATCTGAAGGGATTCCCATTTGTCATCTTTGCCAAAGATTGTTTCAGTGCGACTACTTCTTTTTCCAACCAGAAGGCCCTAGCCTCATGCGGTGATAGTTCTTTCGAAGGTTCCCATGTTTCATCAGGTTTCAACATCCTAGGCTTTTTCTCAACCTTCTCATAACCATCCATGAACTTGTCCATGTCATCCCCATGCATGAAAGAAGCTGGAAAAGGAGGAACTGCTGGAAAAACACGTGGAGTAGGTGGTACTTGCGGTTCAACATCTGGTGGTGTTCCATCAGGTACCCGGGTTCCATTCGGTGTGAAACGAGCCCCATGCGCACCACCCATCAACTCAGCTGAACTTCTAGGAGTTTTGAAACCCATCTTCCCACGATCTCCCTCATCATTCTTTCCAGAAAGTTTCCCATTCAAATCTCCCCCAACTTCCGACCATGAAGAGGCAGCAGACATGCCCTGTTGAGACTGTTGTTTCCTAAGCCTCTCGACCTCTTCCATGAGCTGTGCATTCTGAGTCCTGAGATGACTGGCCACCTCAGCTTCTAGTGCCCGCTGAAGTTCATCTACAGGCTGACCAGATTCATGTCTAACCCGGCCCATGGATGTCAAACCGACATCTCCGCTACTTGGCATCATACCTTCGGACTGTTTCACCGTCCCATGTCTCTCATGCCCATCATCGCCATGATTCTGATCCAAACCCCTACCAACCGGAGAAGCAAAACAAGGCTTTCCAGACACCTGTCCTCCACTTCCACGGCCTTTGCCCACACACTGACCTGTGTATGGATCGCCATAGTGGACCGGCAGCGCATCTGACCCAGGCGACTGTTCGGGCAGAGCTTTGGGTCGACTAGCCAGCAGTGCTAACTCCTTCTTGTTTTTGTCAGAGTAAAAAGGGTTGATTGCAGAATCCCTTACAGGCGGTTCTGAGTTCGATCTCATGGCACCAGAGCTACGCAGCAACCAAAGGGGAAATGGTTGGGCTCATAACCCTCTTTACAACCGGGAATGCGTTTTCCCTCGTTTGACACAAAATGCCTGTGAAATGTTCAGATCGCAACGGGTATATATATATATATGAGTAGCGGACAAAATTGCTTGTTAAATCTAATGCCACGCAAAAATTAGGGTCGTCCCCTATCGGTTGTTATGATTTCCGTACTCCCAAGGCAAAGCAAGACTAAATTAGTATTACAACAATTTTGTCGGATACTCATATACGTAGTCATTTTTGAACCAAATAAGAATGCAAAGATTGACCAGCCAGTCGGCTAATTGCTTGAACAAAAAATGCACCTTGCAATCCGTGGCTTGTCTCGAGTTGATGCCTCAGCCACAACATTTGTGAAATGGATCTTTTGGAGCGAAGGCTCAAAGCATCAGACTGTCTTTTCAACTGTTGACATCTGTTGACAATGTTATAAGATGTTATAAGTTGTTCCTGTCCACAGGACCAGACTCCCAAACTTCCAGTGCTCTTTGGCAAGGATCGGCCTGCTTTGCAAGAACTAACAATTTGAAGATATTTATATGGAGGAACATTCAAATACTGATGGTAGCATCTAGAATTATGATAGATAGTCGTGCCTCTCCGTCTCCAAAGCCATGCTTACAGTGTCTTTCTACAATTTCCGGATATGCGCTAGTCAAGAATCAAGACATTGCCCTCAAAACGTTAGCTATATCGCAGGTTGTTCGTGGGTTAAACGGCTATAGCAAGAAATAGTGTTTATTCAATCAATCCTAATATTGTGAACCGGCTTTGATCGCTGCTAATTAGCAAGCTCAGGTATTGAATTTGAGTAGTGCAGGCAAGTAGCATGAAGCTTCAGCATGGAGAACTGCTTTGCTGCTCGAACTATGAAATGAAGCCTGTCCATGCCATCCACTTCATCAAATATCTAAAATTGGCACAAGACCCAGACTTTCCATAGAAAACCTTAGAAACCATACTGCACAGTCCACCACACCACCAAAAGCTATTCATAACAACCCAAAAAAAAAGAGATGGTGGCCAGATGCCATCAGTCGCCATCAGTCAACCTTCAAATTTCTCTTGCGCAAAGGCTTGCCTTTTTCGGTGAGTCGCCTTGGCGTTGCTCCTGAGGACACGGAGTCCAGTGGCTTGGCGCCAAGTGTTGCATGATTATACCACACATGTTTCCCGAAACGCATAGGTAACCTTCGCGTAGTGCATTGCTTGATGCGAGAACGCTGCCAACATCTGCCAACCGTCTAACAAGGTGAACATTCAGATCCAACAAGGCAAGCCATGAATCCAACAAAACCGTTTGCGAGTCCAGCAGCTTCCAGGACATCACTACCCCCATGGTGGAAAGCTGTGCTAGATCTGCAGTCTGTCCCGGTGGTTGAGTAGTCTTAGACTAGTTTGTTCCCAAAGTCCAAAGGCCCCTCACAAACACTTCACTTCCACGCAAACTATATACGACTAGCACGAAGGAAAAGGCTACGGTCCTTCGTCACACACTTTCGAAGCGGAACTGGTTTCTATCACAGCTCTGGGAATGCTCTGGAGACATTGATGAGCCCAATCCCTGAGTCCCAAATGCTCAGGTTCATCAAAAGAACTTGAAAATCGGCAATAATGACAATGACCATCATAGTAGAAGTAGTAGTAGTAGTAGTAGTAGGAGCAGTAGTAGTAGTAGTAGTAGTATAATATAATATAATATAATATAATATAAGATAAGATAAGATAATATAATATAATATAATGGTGCTAAGTAGTATCACATAGTCATATATTTCATTCAGAAAGGGACGTTGTGGAGGCCCCATTTTTATGGTGTTTTGAAAAAGTCACTAAAAAAGCATTTTTGGTCACCATATCATCAAATGTTCATTGTTTTGATTATCTTTGTGATATTTCTAGTTATTTGAGTTAGGTCATGAAGATCAACAAAAAAAAACGTGTGTTTCATTCTATATTTTCTTGTACTAAAAATGCTAATATACAAACTTAGAATATTACTCTCCAGTCATTTTGTCTCACACAGTTTATCAATTCCTCAAAGTGAGACCACCGGGTGTTATCGTTCCCATAGTCTTCTCCTGAAGCTCTGCGATCTTCGATTTGGCTTCCGCCAAGGCAGTTTCCAAATCCTGGAGGGTCTGCGGCTGGTTTCGAAAAGGCAGAAACACATGTTTGACAAAAAATATGGGGAATCACTTCTACCTACCTCCAGACCTTTGAAAACATCTCAGCCTCCCCGCCCCACAAAAAATAGACTAAGTCTTGCTCAAGAATTAAATGAGCCCCTTCTGGTAACTTCATACTCCATGCCGGTAGCACAGCAGATTCAAGTAGCAAAGTCCCTGGCACTGCAGCTTTGACACACTTTTTTCATGCGCATCTTCAGCTTCGTCGCTCTCACCACCGCCATGGTCGTTGGTATCGGTTGTGCCCTCCCAGTGGCAAAGATAGGCGCAACATAGCAACAGGTGTTGACCCACTGTGATTTAGGACGACCCGGTACCACATGGAATTGGGAAACAAGCAGATTCTATATCAGTTTGGTAGCCTGGCTTGAGAGTGCTTGCACCAACTTGCTCCAGGATAGCACCTGCAACAGCCATATTTCCTGTAACATCTGTGAAATCTTACAGCTGAGAGCTTGCATATCATCAATGCCATGGTGCCCTTTTCTTTCTGTCCTTTCAACATATTTCAACCACCTCTGTGTATGTGTACACCAGAGTTATCTCGTCACTCCAACCACACCTCCGACTCTGTGGGGTTCACGCGCTGCAAACATCGCACCTGGAGAGATCACCAGAATGGAGCCATTTTGACTATACTGGTACACATTTCTTTATTTGTATCGCTATAAAATCAAAGTCGCATCGTGTCTATGTCAGAGTCTATGTCTGCATCACCCAAGACATCAATCTATTGGATCTACCATTGAGGAGCACGCACAATCTGCAACCACTCGAAACAACTTGTAGGCGAAGAGGCACTTCCTGCACACTGACAAGTCGGGACTTCATGTCCAGGTCCAGATGATTTTCGACCAGCCGGCCTTCGACCTCGCCCATGCCACAGTTCGGCCTCAGCAATCGAATGTGGCCCACTTATTGAACATCTGGAAATATCAAAGATTTATTTCCCACAACATCCTCACATCATCCTGACTGTTTGAGATGCTGTCCATTCAGACTGATTCTCGCTGGGCTTTCAGAAAGCAAGTGGAATCCGAGACATTCCGAGACATGGCATTATGGCATTCCAGTGTTGCTCACGGTCAAATTTCACGCGGCCTGGGTTGGATAGCCCTGCACCTGGACTCAAGTGTCATCGGCTCCCAAGATACCAACCCGGTGGGAAAAAAATTGTCCACCATGGTCACCTGCCTCAAGTCTTTGTCGACAAAGCTCAGACCAATCGGCAGTCCAAGCAGAAGCCACAGCAGCCTTCCATGGATGATCTTGGAATTGCGGTGATGATGACAGCAACTGGGTTGTAACATGTTGTAACATGTTAACTGCACCTATCTTGATATGACGGTGCCACAAAGTTCAATCCCATTAAACCCCCTCTAGATAAGTCAGCATAATATGTCAATGTCATGTGCAAATCAGATTGATTCCAGCCTTGTCCCGCGAGGGACTGGCCTTGGGATTGCTGGAGCAAGCCCACAGCACGAGAAAAAGCTTGCTTCATGCTTTAATGATCTATTTTGATGCATTTGAGGGTCCGTTGATGTTCAATGTAGATCATGTAGATCCAGTGTTTGGTGTTTTGACTATTAGAGTGAGTGAAACAGCACTTTTGAGTCTAATATCTCAAGGAAACATATAGATACATGATGTCAAAAGAAGTCTGTCAAGGCACCATAGGATCCACTGCGCCTCCCCTTCCATCGAACGCCTGCGCCATCTTGCGAATGAAATAAAGGTTGCTACATCAATTCCATATCATCGAAGAATTCATGTGGTCTCGCAAGGCCTTCTCCAAGACATCTTCAAAGATGCGTGACAGCACCACTACCTGGGTCTGGGTCTGCCCAGATTCTTCGTGAACAAATAAGAGGAAGGGATGCGAATGATTGGATGATTGGAATGATGCAAAACAACGTAAAACAAAGCATCGGACAACAGCGTGGGAGAGGTTTAGAGATGGACAGTCACCAGTTTGCAAGCGGCACACCTTGGATGCCGAACCAAAAAATCATTGGCCAAGAACGACTGATTTCTGCGGCTCTCCAAGGCTCAAACGTCAGTGCACATAAGGACCGCTTCCGTTGACAGACCCACGTCCTCTATAAAATTCTGATATTTCTGGTGCAACTTGCAAAGGTCTGAAAGATAGACTGCGAGGTTGCAAGGCAGACGATGTCCTCCGAGCCAAACACCAATGCAGTTTTCGCTTCTGCAGCTCCTGCCCACAATGCTTGCGCAAACCAATTGCTTGAGATCAACTGTTGGCGATGGGAAACGGCTCCTTGTGCATCCACCTGCAAAGTCTAGTTGGTTTGCAACAACTCTAGTTGGTCCAAATTGGTCCTATTAGGCACAAACAGCATATCACTCAAAGTATACCTACCACCAGCGCCAGTTCCGTGTAGGTTGTGAGCCTGATGCTTCTCAGCCATTTGTCTCGCGAAGGACTTCAGGCCTGCTGTGGGTTGACCTTGACGTCTTTCAAATGATATTCAAGGTGAGCAAGTGTTGCAGCAAATGGGTTCTACTGCAAAAACTGGGGACCTTTTGCCGTCTTGAATTCATCTTGAATCATGTTGGTCCATGTTTTCTGCTGTTTGGTGTCTGTCAAAATCTCAGACATCTCGTGGCCATGTTCCAAATCTGGCTACTCGGCTTCAGAAAGTAAGGATGCAACGGAAATTTCGACCCTGGCGACCAGAGAAGGCTACGGATTGTCCTGAAGCGTTCATGGCTCGTGGGTTTTTCGGTTCGTTAAATGTCTTCAATAGAGCAGACTGCAATTCTCCAATGTCAAGAAAAACAACCTAGTCACTGGTCAAGTCCTTTACAAGATGGTTTATCATAATGTCTTCAGATGTGCACTAGTTGTTTCGTCTCCACCAAAAGGACTAGACCAAAAACCTGCCAATTCAGCGTCTGCCTGTTCCAGTCAAAGCTGCTTTCAAACTTCCGTAGAGCTTTGCGGATTGAAGAACCTCCGCACCCTGGCAAAATGCTGGCATCAATCGGTATAGGAACTTGTGTGTGGTTTTAATATTTATATATATATGTTGTATATTATTATATTATATATTATGTATATATATTATAATATATAACATATATATATATACATTATATTATATATATTATTAAAAACTATTATTCTCATATATCATGTATATATATATATTATTATCATTATTATTATATATACATATATATTATTATATTATTATTATATATATATATTACTATTATTATATATATATTATTATTATTATATATTATATATTATATATTTATTATTATATACATATATATATATGTATTATTATATTATATCATTATATATTATTGTGATTATCATTATTAGTATTATTATTATATTATTATTGTATATATATATATATGTTTTATTATATATACCCTAGCAGTCCAACCACTTGGAAAACAATGGTCGTTACCATAACCCCGTTTGTCAACTGGGGTGTTTGAGGGGTTTGAGCTGTATGCCCATATAGACGTTTTGTTGTAGCAAGCATTCATGCACACCATTGGGCGCAATCTGCTTTTTTTTTCCAGTTCACGCTCGGTTGATCCTCAACCTGCGCCTGGCCGTTGAATTGAACCTGGGCTGCTCAGACATATGCATAAGATCCAAGATATATAAAACATAAGTGCTAGCTCTGGACACCACATGACCATTTCAATGCAATTTACCAGAAGAGTTTGAAGGCTGATGTGCAAAGTCAAGAAACCTTTTGATCTTCAAGTGGGTAGACATAATCCTGGAGATATTGGCATCAAATGCAGCTGTGCTGAATGCGAGTGGATGGTGCAAACTTGGAAAGAACAAATGAAACCATATCATTCCAACTGGACATACCCCATATATGTTCAAACCACGCCTTAGTTTGCTGCATCTCAAGATCCAAGAAGATCGATGAGAGGGATGAGCTTTCAAATAAGTTCCTGAGGCGGACACGTGGTAACGACCAATGTTTTCCATGTGATTGGACTGCTAGGGACTAGTTGTATCATACCTTATATTAAAAAAAACAGTTGCTAGATAGCAAGCCAGCATAATATACCAGGTCAATCAACATACATGCACATGATGCCAAGCAGCTCTTCAGCCACGACATGGCATCTTCATCAACAAAGCCGTGATGGAAACGGCAGTTGACGCCTGGGCTAGATCTGGAAGGTGTCAAGAGATGCAGGGTGACTAGTATTTTGGGGCTAATATTATTTCAGCTAGCTTTCGTGGTGGGTCTTTCATAGTTTTCATAGTGGACCTTTCATAGTTTGAATACTCATGCATGCATGGGCACACGTGGTTGCAGCCTAGGCGCGCCGTGTGCGCATAAAGCGAAGCAAATGAAATAATCCCTTGGCTGAATTTGAGTAAATGTACAACAAAGCCAAGATTAACGCAGTCCAGTTTTATAGCAAGTTCAGTCATCTGAAAAAAATGCGCCAAACAACTCAGAGCTGACAGGTTCTTATATTCACAACAAGTCTCGTGATACTTTGGACGCATGATCCATTCCTGTAGATTGTTCCTGGTAGTGGAGGATGAAGCGATAAAACACCAACTCATCACTTGGTATGATACTCCATCAAGAACAAGGTTCAGTAAACTACCAAGCCTGATTGACATTTGGGAGTTGCTCTTGTACAGGTCCAGGAATGTTTTCCCATCAGAATAAATGGACTCGGCTTCGGCTTCTGTCCTGAGATGTTACGCCCCAAAAACGAAAACCGTTCCAATTCAAATTCAGCTATTTTTTTTCCACTAGTTATTCATCAAGATTAAGTCTGTTTACCACCACGACAATAATTATCAAATCTATGTCATGCAGTATGCTCCCAAGTTTCAAATATCGACCGTGCTTTTCCAACTGCCCAATAAATCTCGCAGCATATTTCCTGAGCAGTGGGGAAGTCACACTTTGTAGTTTGTTAACGGGGCAGTTCAAAATCTAAAATGCGCGTGTGCATGTGCTTGCCCACTAATGGAATTTTGTGACTGCACAAATAGAAAATATAACACACATGTGTTGCGGCCATTGCCTCATGGAGCGACCATGCTTTTCTCCACATGCTATACTTTATAAATTCAACTCTGTCCAAACAAACTATGCTTTTCTTTGCCTGCTGTTGGTCGCATTTACCTTTACATACCAAACCCTCACGGTGGCTACAAAATTTAAATATGCAGAACGTTATCAATTCTAGTATGTTGCCAAGGGATGCAAAACAAACTTGCCCTAATCTGCGTTTCCAAAAACAATGCTGGAGAGAATCATGGTTCCAGCAATGACGCAAAATCTTGCAGGGTCAAATGCGGAGTACTGAGGGTTCTGGTGTGCTTCGTACACTCTTTCAGAGAGCCACTCCATGACACACCGGCCATTGAATGCCTTCAAGGTCAAGAGCACATCACCGTTTTTCTTGTAGATCTCGGTCGGGCATGCAGACGGGAACAAAACCAACTATCATGTAGATACCTTAGATACCTATCAATTTGCTACGGGCAAACAATACACCACAAAATGCACCCAGTGAAAAATACCAATGTGGTGTGGTGCCATTAGACAAATCAATCACCACAAAGCATGTCCACTCACAAAGCAAAGAAAGATAAGAATAAATTTCTGAGTCTAGAAACCATGGATTCTTTGAACTCTGGTTGTGAGCACTGTATGCGGTTAACCCTGCACCATTGTTTGAAATCCTGATAAGCACGTGCCAGCAGCAAACTCCTGGAGTATTCAGCAGGGCCGCCCCAAAACCCACAGGACAGCAGTAAATTCCTTAGATGGCAGGAGCCACGGGACTGACAAAAAACAACAATTTTGCTAGCAGGTCCCTTCAGAAGTCATACCTCTCTTGACTTAGCAAATTCAGTCAACACACCCCACCATCACAGAAAGTATACAAGGTTATATGCATTGCGTTTTTTCCTGTTTCTTTACCATATACGTTTTTTGGTTCAAAATTGGTCAAGCATCAGACTCGATCCATTGGCATCATAGAGGAGCCCGAGGTGAAACACATGCATTAAACACCACCGTATGACAGTTGGATGGAAGTTGCGCAAGGAAATGAGCGGACCTTAAATGTCGATCAAACGCGAAATCAAAACTACCAGTAACATGTGCTCATAAAACTGGATGAACGAGTTTGAGGATACAGATACAACATATTTCAAATCAATTTTCTGAAAACAAAACTCTAGATCAACCTTCTTGACAAAGTTGCAAATTCCCTGAGCAGGCAGGCGTTCTTCACACCAATCATCCAAGTCAAACATGTTATCATACCAATTACTGGAAGGTTCCAGATTCCAGTACAGGTCCTTCCACTCACCACTTGAAAGAGCTCGACAATGGTGGCATACCTGGATTCCTGTCCACGATGTCCTTTCAAAACGAAATATTTTCTTCAACCAGCTCCAGTCACCCCTGACTTCTGTTGTGGCGAAGAGTAACGCGTCATGAGTTATCCATTTGCCAGCTTTTTTTTGAAGGTTTGGCCCTAAAGGGTCTCCCCAAGCTCCTGCCTCAGGGTGTCGTCCTTCCCAAAGGGCATTCAGGCTCCATGTAAGTCTCCTATAAACAGTTTGCAATGTATGGTAGCCCCAAAGTTCATGATCTCCTATGGAGAAAAGTAAGAACCTCGACAGGCGGACTGAGCCTGGACGCCATAGCACCAGGTTCATAAAGATCCCGATTAGCTGCACAACTTTGCCATATTGCGTGGTAACACGTGCGTTGTCACCAAATATCCCCAAAGGAATGCGATCAAAGTTGTCGCAACTCTGCGCCCACTTCTCCCCAAAGTGGGAATGGTGGTTCCAGTACCTTCGAACCTCCTCACGAGGAATCGCCACTTTTGCTTTGTTGAATAGGTATTCTATTACTAAGTGTGGGTCCAATATTGGTCTGTCTTCCAGTCGGTGCTTGAATTCACCGTCGCTCAAGTCTTTGAATTTCACAGGAACTCGGATTGTTTGTATTTCCTTGTGTTCCAGGCAGCCACACGTAATTAAACGAAACCAACACAGTTTGAAAGGACATTTGTCAATATTATATATATCAATGAAAACCCAAGTAACACTGGAGCTTGAAGCATTGCAAAAGCCTACTAGAATGTCAGTGTATCTTTACAATGTAGGGCCTAGCATGCAAGATGTAGCACACAAAAAAAGAATCCCCTGCAAGCCACCAGTAAGGATATCCGTCATCCAAGAGTCTGGACCATCTCCTAAGACACGCCACCAATCCCGAGAGTTGTTCTTGCCCGATAGTTTGCCAAGCCTCCGCGAGACTGGATGCATAACTCGGTTTCCAGTGTCCTGGGCAGCAAGAACTTGGAACAACTCAGGTGTAGGAATCCAATAGCCAAATTGAACAAACAAAATCACACTCCATCTACGACCTGTGAACGTAAATGAATTGAAACTATGATCCGATTGAACATTTGTAACACAAGGATATTCCATCCACCAGAGTTCAAAGGTAAAAAAACTAGAAAGAATTGCAAAATGTCATATGACCCTACCAGAGCAGATTGCATTTCAAAAAAACACAACATTACTTGAAATGGACTGAAGAATCTGAACGTTCTTAGCTTGGGACTGCGTGCATGGGAAGGAAATCAACATGTCAAAACTATTTCCAGCTAAGGGGCCTGAAAACAAACTAACATACAAGCTAACACCAGAACATATCAGAGCCACACCCACCACCAAAAGCAACCAGAATGCCAACAGCAACAGACACAGCAACAACAACAGCAGCAGCAACAGCAGCAACAGCAGCAACAACAGCAACAGCAACAGCACCAACCACAACAAGAACAAAAACAATAACAAAGACAAACACAATAAGACAACAATACAAGAACAAAGGCGGCCACAGCAAAAAGTTGCAACAATACCATCAACAACAGCAATAGCGATGGCAACAACAAACTCACCAGCTATAGCAACCACAGCAACCCCTGCAGCCACAACAACAGCACGCATCATTTTTGAAACCGTATTCAAAAAACTCACAAATTCACTTGCAAAAAATGCAACATATGCAAATCTTGAACTAAACATGTACTAGCCCTGTGCCTCAGGTGTTGCCAGCTAAGGCCAGCCTTGCTTTAATGGAACTCAAGTTGGTTTTAATATCAACAAATTTCAATGTGTTCGTGTAAAATCAACAAACACCGGTATGCAAACTTCAATTGGTACCAGGATGTGAATCACTCTCCTATCAAATGATGTTTTTGGTGGATTGCTTTGAAGATGTGTCAGCATGCCTAAGCCACGCATTCCAGGCATGTTTGCTGGAAAGGGAAATCGAAGCCTTTCAAAAGGTTTAGAACCATGGGAACGCATCGTATCGCTCGACTATCAATTGATAACTCCCATGTTATACAATATACATTATAATAAGCTTGTAATTGCACGATCGGATGAACTAGGATCGATCAGAATGGTTGATTTTGCGGTATTAGATTCCAGGTCATATCCCATGGGGGCATGGGCGCCCAACCTCTTTCCAAAAGAAATCGGAATTTGATGTTTTTGAATCATGCATGCAAATGTAAAATCTATGATTCGCAGTCCATGACTTGTGGGTTTTGTTTTTAATGTTTTCGTCAAAAGTTAGAGGGTACCAAATACCAGATTATCGATTTCTATACCCTACCTGAATGCCAACCAAAAATGTTTCGATCAATCAAGAGCACCAATGATAAATTTCAATCATCTAAGTCGATTAGGGTGTTTACCAGCTCATCCTGAAGTCACATTTCAGTTTCTTATCAACTTTTTTGTTTAACATATATGCTTAAAAAAATATTGCATAATCAAATCCGATAAATATATTATAGTTAAAGATCACCTGGTGGGATATAATTTTTATTTCCCAGAATTGTCACAGCATTCCCCACCATTTTGGGCATCCTTCTGCCCACCGTCAACTGCAAGGAACTCTGGCATGAGCTCGTAGCGCTTTCATGGCCTTTCCAACGCTGGAAGCCTCAGCCAGCTGCTGGAAGTTGGGCCGGTGGCTGGAAATTGACAGGTTTATCCATGATGAGGGGCATGTCATAAAGTCCTTCAGGGAAACCATGCATGTGGCTCATGGGATGTCACTCGTCAGCCAAGACACTCCACTGGAAACGTCATCTATAGCATTCTCTAGGATAGCAGATGTCTCTGCATCAGCAAAATCTTGATCACCTGCGTGGGGGATTGGGAATTAACTCACACACTCCTTGTACCCAGAGCAATCGGAAACTGGAATCCAATTTTTGTTGGCAGAACTGCATGGCAGCCCGGGAATACTATTGAAAATACTTTTTCTTGGCGTTCCTGCCATGTGCGACCTCCAAATCTCACGAGATGCACGTCATGAATGGTGCATGTTATCACACACACATCCAGAGTCTGGTTCCAAAGCTAAGGGAAATTTATTGAGGCGTTTTGCCACCAGCTAGATTCTTTCCAAGTCATGACTGCGCCAACAGGGCTTGCTCCCCACAGGAATGTGCCAGCAATCCAATTGATTGTACCAGAACCAATACCGATCAAAATTCCAAACTTGGTCATGTTCTAGTGACTGGTGGGTAAGAGACTGGCATATTTGGCACGTGTTCCATCCCACGCATGCCCCCAAACACCCTAACATGACTGTACTTGAATCATATTTGAGTCTGAAATCTCAAAACAGAGACCGGGGATACGCATTCACTTGAGGTTGGCTCGGGTCAAGAAGTCCTTGTATTCCGTCTCAGCTTTGTCACACTCATCCATCCGTCGTGTGATGTTTTCAGCCTCAAAGCTAGGCCGTTAGATGGTTTGTTCCATGAAACAATATAAGTGACAAATTATGTTAGGGCCTATGTAATAAATATTAATAAATAATATATGAATGATGTATGTTTGATACTTCTTGGCAACAACCTTACAATGAATTATTACATGAAAAATACCACGTAGTAAAGTATAATCCACACAAAAACCAAAGATGAGGGGCATTGCGGAGATCAATGTCAGCCTGTAGCTTGTCCCTTTTGCTGACCAAATTCTCCCAGCAAGTCTCGAAGTCCTTCTCAATCACACCACGGATGCCAGGACACCTCAGATGACACGATGCGGGTGCCCATGATCCTGGGAAAGGTCCCAAATGGTATCTTTGTGGGGTATATATTTTAAACTGGCTCTTAGCAATGAAAAATATGTTGGGGGGATTCCAATTATGATATTATATGATTGGTCATAATATGGCTAGGGACGGCCTAACCTCACGAAACCAAAAAAACTATGAGGGCCATTTGCAGCCTGGCTGAAACAGCAAAAACACAATTCTGTGGGTTTCAAAAGGATAGTGCATTACCAACTTGTAGGCATATTATGTATCCATCCAGATGCTATGTTTCAAAGGTAATAATTATGATATTAAGTAAATTAGTTTGTGGGTATATTAACTACATATACCCAAGCCCTAAACCATCATTTGGGACCGGGATGTAAACCTCTTTAGTATCCGTACCTACCATCCGTAGACCATGTTTCTTCAAACCTTTTAGGGCAACACCCCAAAACATAAACCCTAATTTGGGTTGTCGATCATTTCATTTGGTATTCGTACCTACAAGGCCTAGACCACTTGTCCTAAATCCTAATTAGGAATTAGGGCTTTTGGTTTTGGATAGTGATCAAAACCCTAATCCGGCTGTGGGTTCCTCTTAAACCCTCACGCAAAAATATCATTTCCCATGGGACGAACTGAAAGGAAATATCCTGGTATGGAATCGTAAGGAAACCTCGTGATAATGTTTTTTTGTAGCATGGATTTTTGAGGGTACCTGGTCAAAGCAAACCTCATATCTCATCCCACAATTAAAAGCTTACAAAATCATACGGTTTGAGAACCAATAGTCCATGATGTTCGAGTGCCAATATATTATATCTATACCATACTATTTGGCATGGATATTTTTTTTGGATAACTATTAATCAACTAATAAAAATACCCCAGCTCCAGCACTGGCAAGGGATGGAGCCATCTTCTCTGACATGTCTGAGGCCCGATCAGCGTATTGATCACGTCAACCTTCTTCGAGGCCTTCGTGATCTTGTCACTGGCAGAGTTCAACACCTGGCCGAATTGGGGTTTCTGCACTGTAATTGAAGGCCACCATGCGCAGACAGTTATCAATAATTTATAGGGACATAATGTCATGTTTTTTTTACACGGGTGTCTAGCAAAGAATTATTAATCTGATAAGTAGGGATCAAGATATGATAGAGTTGAAAAACATGGATTCACAATCGTCTTTTTGAAGATCTGTACTGTACCACAGAAGATGGGTATTGTTGAAGGTTTTCTGTGACCTGGCCAAATCCCAAGGGGTTCCAAACAAGACACGATCACCTCCCATTGTATGTCTATGGCAGCCGGGCTCTGGACAAGATTTCACCAGGTCTTGTAGACATATGCTTCCAACCCTGTAGCATGATGTTAATATGGTGACCCAAGTAGCTACAATGAAACAACATAGCACACACATGCGCACACACGTGCATAACCCATCTTGGGGGGCAGGCCTGCAACACAGAAAATGACCAGCCTTTTTCGCTTTGGCAATGAGCTCATTCTCTGCTTTGTCCTTTCGAGTCTTTTCTTCCTTGTCGGCTTTCTCCTTTTCTTTCCTGAGACGCTTCTGCTTCTGCTCATCAGTCTCTTTCTTCTCCTTCTTTCCCTTGCCCTTTGACTTCTTTGCCTTGCCACCCTTCTTCTTTTTCTTTTTCTTGTCCTGATTTGGGGGCTATGTCAAAACCAGAAAGACAGGTACAGTATGTGTCAGAGAAGGAAAAAGGGAGAAAGAGAGTGTGCGAAATACATTATACATGCAGCCAGTGCTTCAATCAGAGTATGAGCACAAGTCACACCCCAGAATAAGTGTATGCACATGAGTTCTGAACTTGCCTCACCCGACGCACCGGAATCGTTGCTTTCATCATCGCTTCCTTCATCACTTGAGGGGCTGCTTTCACTGCTGGGCTTCTTGCTCTTCTTGCTCTTTTTGGATTTGCTGCTCTTCTTGCGCTTGGTGCGGCTGCACTCAGAGTCACTCTCATCTTTGTCTGCTGCTGAGAATAAATCTTCGATTATTGAGTCTTCCTTTTCGCTGATCCCTTCGGAATCCCAAACCAAAAAGAGGCGAAGCGCCTGACAGCAGTCTGGGAGTATGGCATGACATGTCACAGGAAGTTGTATTTCCAGGGTATGTCTTTTGATATTGTTGGGTTTACTGTATGTCACATGTCGCATTGATTTTAGACTAGTGCCGAGACTTCCCGAACCCATATCACCGATATCACCTAGCCTCAATGCCCACCCCGTCTGGGTGCCATTTGGTCTGGCTGGCGGCCAACTCTTTGTCCGCCAGCTTTGCATCACATATGCAGTCTGCGATACTTTGGTCTTGGTACTTTGAGGCTATTTGTGTACGGGTTAACCACACCCTGGCACCATGGCAAGTGGTTGTCTTCCGCTGCGTGATGGTCTTGTAGAGCTGTGAGCTTGACCATTCTCCTTTCGATGCTTCCCATGCTTCGAGAAGTATTTGCAGCTTCTCGTGACCTCATTTGAAAGGAACATTCCAGGAAACAAATTCAATTGTTCTACTGCCAAAAATGCTATAGAAAAACTTTGAAAAACTTATCAAGTTGAAGCTGCAAACAGGATGCGATGTTCAAATGATTCACTTGCAACATAAGTGCATAGTATGTGCAAGCCATGTATGTATGTGATTTGCACACCAAGGCAACCAGCCCAAAAATATAGATAGATAGCACTCATGTAATCTCACACGTATGTATCGCATTTATGTGTGTATGTGCGGATGCTCTTTCACACCAAGTCACAGTAAGCTGCGGACTTGCCAGCCCGTCGGATTTCCACTGGGGTCTTGGCACCTGATGAGGTCACAAGTAAGTTATTGCAATCCAGAGTGTGGTAACCAAAATGTTTTGGAGCGCGTGTGTGTGTGTGTTCCACATAGGACATATATCCAACCGTAATATACATAGGACATAACACATACAGCACACACAATGCTATGCAAGACTTTCCAGTAGTACAGTTCCCACCATGCTGCATGCCTGAGCCCAACAAAAGGCATAAAACTTTTGCTAATTATGATAGCTAGCACAGGAATGTCACGGATCAAGCAGAACGCATGTATGTAAGTGCACATGGGCAAACATATTATTATGGATTTGCTGTTTGTTTTTATTGCTGACAAGTTGCTCTTGAGACTTCGGCTGAAGCGCATGTATCTGGCGTGCATTGCTTTCTGGTGTGCTGTTTTCACCTTTTTCCGTCTGTCACCTGGCTCATCTGGCGGGCCACCACCGGTGCTAACAGTGCCATTGGTGTTGTTCTGGGATTGGTCTTCTGCATCAGCCAGGGTATCCAAAAAGTCTTGGGGGTATTCTGATGGGTGATTGATGTTGTTCTCAGCATCATCAGTATACACAATTTTGTGGTGGGGCTGCCAGGTTGTTGGGCGTGGAGGTGGCGCTGAACACTTCGGGGGCGGTGCATTTGCATTTGCAGGTGTCGCTGATGGGGTCCCTGCAGGCTGCGCAAGATCCTGTGTGTTGGCACGCTGCATGTTTTCATTTTTTGCATGTGCAACGTGGGTGGCTCGCCTTTGACTGGTGGGAGTTGTGGTCTTGAGGCCAGGCAGTGTGACTGGTTCCTTGGGTTCCTTCTTGACAAGGAGCATGGGGGGCAGGGAAGCTTTGTTCTGACCAACACTAGCAGGAACAGGCATGCCATCTGCAGTTGCCGTGTATGCATGGGTCCGGACAGAAGCGGGGGAACCGTCACGGGGTCCACTCTGCTGAGGGGCTGCGGTGGTTTCAGGAGGTGGCTGGATTTCATTGGCTGCATCACTGCCACTGGCATCAGGTACTTCAGGGACAGCATGGGAAACAGGGACGGGCGCAGTTGCTGCATCTGTCGTGTCTGGTCTAGCTGCTTTTGACTTTGCTGCTGAGAGGCGATTCTTCTTAGCACGCTGATTTCTTTTGAGGTGTCGTGGGCGTGAAGCTTTGCTCTTGCTGCCGGTGCTGTTGCCAGTTGCTGGCTGTAAAATCGCCTGATCACCCACTGATCCGTGCAAGATTGTTGGTGTGTTGTTTCTCCGAATCAGGTGTGGTGGTGTCACAGGGCTAAGCTTTGACATAGCTAAACCTTCCAAAGCATTGGTCCTGGCAGCTTCATCTGTGGCTGCCACTGTTGTCGCAACACTTGCTTTTCCTGGTATGCAGAGGCCCAGATGCTGATCTGGCCAGTTGTTGTATAATATGCACATTTGGGGTTTGGTTAATACACATGAAAACACATGACCTCTAGAGGAATAACTATTCATTAAAAAAACAAGCGCCCAGGAACCGTGTGTGCATAACCGCTCTTTAATAAATACATAGGGAACTATGTGCATCATGGATAGCCGATGTATTATTTTTTCGTATATTTTATAGATTTTATCATATAGTTTATAATAATAATATACTGTATTTATTATATATTATATTATAATATATAAATATCGATCTGACTATATGGTATGTTGATCGTGCATGGCACTCCTGATACAACAACTAAGCCTAACTAATCACCCAGAGTAACCACATCAGGCAGTGTAGTCGGAGGTGACCCTGAACTCATTCAATGCTGCCAGAATGTTATATAACTGTGGTTCACTGTGAGTTCATGTTGGGAATCATCAGGGAAATAATGGATAAATTCGATGAAAAAGCCTACATGTATCAGCGAAGAACATATATAACATTTTCAGGCCAGAACAACTAACCAAAACCATTTACACGCCACACCAAAGCACCCGAACAGGATGGCACAGAGCGGTCCTGAAGACGCCGGACTCGAAGCATCAGAAGGTGCGCCTGATGGGGGTGAAGCAGTCGTAGATCTCTCTGTGGAAGAGCCTGTGCTTGCCTTTCCTTTGGTGATAGTACCCGAAGTCGTTGTAGCATCATTCAACCTATAGCAGTGGAAGCGGATATTTGGGGACATATCATATATCACAGAATTGCAATTTGTATATCTTTCAATCCCAATTGGACATGGAGTGTGAAACAAGTAAGACTTGGACATGGCATCACCCCAGGGGAGTGTCTCAGGTGGTTGTGGGAAATTTAGAACTCGTTCCAATGTTGTGTGTGCCATGTCTAGCTCAGCTAGCCTTTGCGCTCGCAGCGCGGCCCTGGCCAGCGCTTGTTCCACCACAGAGGTCGACATCACACAGATGTACCCCAAGCTAAGAATCCTTGATCTCAAGTCTTGAGACCAAAAACACATCAGACAACACGATCAAACGCAATTCCATCATTTTTTTCATTCTCGAAGATTTTCAACACATCTCAAAAAGGTGATTTTTGGGGGGGTCGTGGTTAACGGATGGGAAAGGGGTTTAACGGATAGGAAAGGTCGTTCACGCAAAGTTCACGGTAGTTTCACGGTAGTTTCACGCTACCATTTTCCCCACAAATATTGTGTCACTGTTCAGATCCAATTTGGTGCATTTACCATTCTGGCCAGGGCAAGGTATGTTTTGCACAGTTTCAATATGATATGGTTCCATCACATCATATCCAGTCTAATGGTACGTTCATTGAACCCCACCCTGTGCCAGTGGCATCATCGCTATATAATATACACACATGTGGAGTTCACACGTGTAGAAGCCCCAACTGGGTTCAAAAGGAGTTCGGTTCCTTTTAGTCGAACTCACCCAGTCCAACAGTGAGGATAGGAGTATATGACCCATCAGCCACCCGGTCCAGCAAGAACTTCTTGATCTCAGCCAATCTAGCGTGTCTCCAACGGTATGGAGCCTGCCAGGTGAAAAAGGGGCACCAATGGAATTGACAAGGCCAGGGCCGAATGGACTAAGGGCAGAAATCACATATGCGATATGGGAATTTGGTTTTGATATAATTATAATATTATAATAGTGTATATATGATGGTGTCTCACTAGCTAGTATACTAGCAATGTATTGACATCCAACAAATATCAATTTCCAAACTCATTCGGGGGTGGTTCAAATCCACAAATTCCAGGTGCATGAGTGAAAGTTGGCCATGCCACTACTTAACTTCAAAGCTTCTATAACTATTTGCATTTTCCTTGGAAGTGGTTCTTTCTGTACCAACTGAACTGCTTTGATAGACGACAACTGAACCAAGCTGCTGACAGCCTTGATTTGGATCTGGGGTTCCACAACAGCTGGCCCGGACGGCAGGGCAAGTGCATCAGCATTGTCCTCGGCATCACGTTGGCTGGGGCGCCACAACACCCTGAGGGCAGGCAGGAGTGCCGGATAGCACTCGAAAAATCATATAAGCATTATATAAGCTAGCATTTGTGTAATATAAACTAGGTATTTTAAATCTCGACGTATTGTTTTCTGAAACTTTCATGATTTCATATACCATTGGCATCAGCAAGTCAATAAGAATATGTAAGAAGTTGTAAGAATGTTGTTTAAAGCATATGTGCGAGTAATGAATAGTACAAAGATGTGGATGGCTCCAACAGCATTCTCATCTCACTGAATGAAAATCCAAGATTCACGTCTGAAAGCAGAATGTTCTTGGAAGATCTTCTTGGCAAATTTTCTAGGATAGGCCGCCGACTTGCTCATACCCGGACCACCTTGCCTCATAGGCCAGGAGTTGGGACCCGAGTGATCCCTGGTGAGGTTAAACAGTGGCTCCCAAAGGATATATTATATGTATCATACTAGCTAAAAAGTAGCAGGCCAAACAAACAGCTACAAAATAGTATTGTGTGTAACAAGATCGGACACATGTGAATTTTCCCACACACTCTGATTTAAGCAGAACTGCTGGAACACAATGCGTGGTTTCCACATCACGACTAAAACATGTGAATTGAACGTGTGCACACCCACACTCGAAGATGAGCTAGTGCTGCTAGAATACACAGACACATTGCCTTTCTTTGTAATCCGCTTAATGACCATGGCTCGCTTCGGGTCCTTCTTCACTTTCTCGATCCGTTGCTTGTCTGCGTTTGACAATTTCTTCTTCAAGTTCTGAAGCCATGGCCTAGAGTTGGCAACGGAGACCCTAAACCCATGGCCCAGAAGAACAGGATGTAAAGCATAGTAAAACCTGGTAAAGCTGATGGACAATTTCTGGTGTTCATATTTGAGATCCAAATTCAAGGCAAACAATATGACATACACACACACGCACACTGTGTCAAGAGAGTACAGCTCGTAATTGTATCTTGTCAAAGCCATGGGACCCAGATCCAAAGAGAAGCGAAGGTTTTTGGCTGTCGTGCCCGTAGGCACCCATGGGACTTAGATCAGAAAGGCAACGTTAGGGCAATTACCACTGTAAGAGCATGTCTGTCACACACACAAAATCTGTCCAACAATTTGACAATTGCATTTGATTTTTTGAATGTTTGCAAGGTACAATGACACAGAGTCCCAGCAAATAGGCCGCAAAGCCAATGCAGCATAACGAAAGTATGGACAACCTTCCATTAGGCTGGACCGTGGTTGCTCAGTCAACCACATCACAGCCCGTGCTGCCGCTAGCAGGCCTAGCATGACCCACCTTGTTGTGATCCTTGGCAAGGACACCCTGACAGTTTTGGGGGTGAGGCACAGGCATATCATAGGCAATTGAATTCATGTGATATAATGAAACCATCCACACTACCTTTTTTTTATAATCATCAATGGTATGAATTCAATTGCTGTTCCAAACAACAAATATGTTCACACACGACTCCTACAAAAGAGAAAACAATGCCACTGAAATCACCCTAAAGGTTCGTGTTGGCACAGCGCACATAATCTTTTCGACAGTCGCCAAAATATCGGTGGATACTTCGTAGACTGGTCGCTCTATTAATGAACACCCATGAGCCGCAGGGTGGCCCCCCCAGGAGTAAACCCAGAGGGGCCAACTTCAAGACCTTCCTCATGATCTCGCAAAGTCCAAGTCTCAGTGAGCGGGGCTAAAGAACAAGAGGATATGCAGATGCAGTAGCGTGCATATAGTTCTCAATCATTTCTAATACGATGAATATTATAACATAATAATTTAAATTGCTCATGATCATCATCAGGATCACAGCCACAATCGCCCTGATTGTCATGCAGACAAAAGCACAGTCACAATGATTTTGTTTTTGCTGCCAATACCACAATCAGAATTATCATCATCATTTGGATCGGATATCATTTTCACCATATTAGCTTGCCATCATTGTGTCCACAGTACTGCATTACAAGCTCGTGATTTTCACCGGTGGAATGTGCCAGCACCAAACAGCTCAATAGGTTCTAACGGATTTTATAACACGTATTATAGCCCCCAAACTGCTGTACTGGCTTTAAGCAGCCAGGATCACAAGGAAATACATTTGATCTTTAAGGCTATGGCGGGTCCAGAATGTCACCAGAAGGGCCATCCAACAGATCGAAACTTTCCCTCAGTGCTGCCAACAGCGGCAACCGGAAAAACGCACTCTGCAACATGCTGGGTCGACAATTGAACAGCGTTTGTGTATATGGAGCTCCCCATTGCATTATATTAGACACATTTGAAATTGACAGATATATTTAATATAATTATAGTATAATAACGTAGTTATACAGTACTAATAGTGTTTAGCAGGTGTTTCATCTTCAGATCTGAAGGAGCAGTGATGTAGCTACATTGGCCGTCTCTGCCATTTATGCACACGAATGCATTCTGCATATATCAGTGATATATACTTGATATAGTCACATGAAAAGAATGACTGAGTTCTGCACGCTTTCCATCCCTGTTCGCCTCGATGAACGGAGGTGAATGTATGGCATATTTAACTTGCTTTACCAACAACATATTGGTGAATCTGTTAGTTTATTTTCAGCACGGCATTGGTAAAGCAAAAAGGATAGCATGAAGCTGAGGACATGGAATGGAAAGTCTTATCTTTGACGTTTTACCACAGCACGTTAAGCGCTTCACTAGCAGGTCAAATTCTCGGGCCCCCACGATAATACGAGCTCACAGATGCGCATCCCGCAAATGCATCTATCAATTGGATGTCCTTGGCTAACATGACATTCCAAAGCCCATATTAATTACAAAAATAATCAAACATAGCATCCGTACTTGTGTGATAATGGTACATGAATGAAATATTCAGAGAGTTTGACATCTGCCATGCAGGATATACTGTAGATCACAGCAATTGTCCAAATTGGATTTAAGCACTAAGCTGATGACACGTGCCGACTCCGCTGCTGGTGTGGTCTGCACCACGAAATCAACCAGGTGCAACCTCAATGGCCCAATCAAAATAAGGGCGACCCATTCCATAGTAGTAGTATGAACATTCAAGTTTGGTTCGGTGAATGTTCAACCAAGAAACAACAAGATTGGCAAACCCCACTTCATGAGGAGATTTGCCGTGCGCTTTGTCAATGCCATTGGAGACTGTTTCCATGAAGGATTCGACGGCATGGCTTGAACTACCCCGCCCCGCACCTAGGTGCTGATGCTAATCTGAGCCTTCCCCTTCCTGCAAAGCACAGGCGAGATGTTGGACAGCCAGCTGGATTTCATATTTACAGTATATCGCTCACAAATGGCATCACCAGAAACATCTATTTTTTTTTTGAATATAGTACAGTGGTTACCCAGGTACCCAGTGCCACACTGAGTTCAGTGGCTACAGTTTTTTTTCACACAGATTGTGTTGCCCCACTCAAGCAGCGCTTTTGGCGCATGACTTGCGAAATACCCCAGCGTATTGAGCGGGAATGTTCTCTTTTGAATGTTGGGTAGTTATATAAATGAAATGACTGTTGACCAACTTGTCGTCCACTTTGCAAATGGACATTCCATTCCCACTGGTGTCCAAAAACCCCATTGTCCATGAGGCCCCAGCTAACAAACACAATATCATTATTATATATGTTGGTGCTACAAACTGATATCAACTTGGTGGAAGGAAAGATAACAGTAATTTGATGTGAGTACATACATTTTTTGATGGCCTTTCGAGACTCTAAGGGGATGGATCAAAAGCATGGTTTCCAAGCTATACTTGCCTTACCGGCACCGCAGGCAGCCTATCGCCAAGTGATTTGATCACTCCACTCAGCTGGAGCATGTGCATGGGATTTCCCATCCAGCCACCAACTTTGCTAGCTTCCACCTTGGTCAAATCAGAAGTTGCCAACTGTTGTGACGTTTGATGTAAAATCTCAAATCATTTGCATCACTAAATCTGAATCTTACGCAATTAATGCGCGATGTGGTTAATGGGATCATGTCAATCAAAAACAAACTACACCAGAGTGATCACATTCACGACGCTAGTTACGCAGCTTGTGGTGCTTGTGATTTTGATTTCAAATCAGTGAGGAATTCCATATTATCCAGCTCATTTATTTGCAACCAATTATGTTGTGACTGTATGGAATGATATTCTAAAAATTAAAATCACGAGCACCTTCCCAGCACAGTGCAGTGCTGCGTCCATGAACTGTTCCATGCAACATCAAACAATTTGGAGTTGAGAACATTACTGATTTTTTTTTATGACAATGACAATGTTGGTCTTGAACTGCTTTAACATACCGTATATATAACATATATCTAATATACAATATATGCTTTATTATATTTATAAAAATATTATATACAATTTTGAGATTGAATCCGCAAATACATCCAAATACTAAGTTCTGGACGCTTCAGTCACACCGCCGTGCTTTGTCCAACCCAAGCTGACACCTCGCTGCTTGTTTGCCTGCTGGTGCTGGTGACAAATCTTCACAATTTGAATCACAGATACCATGTATGTTGCAATTCAACAGCATGGCTATTAATTATGATCCATTCATAAATATTTTGATTTGACCCATCCTGTCAGACATGATTTTGGGTGAATCGCTTGTAATATCAATCAGTTGCACCTTTTTGGATCCCCAGCAACAAACAATTCAGCAACAACTGAGCCTCAAAATTCATTCCCTTTTCCAGCTTCAAAAGATCCAGTGTGTCCTCTGGCACTTGAGAAACGTAGAAGGAGGCCGAAGTGGACCTTGAGACCACAAACCTCAGCAGATCCGATCAACAAATGAAATCATATATGATGCTAAATGAAATATTATCTTCTTTTTGTAAACCAAAAATGATATTATAATATTCAACTTCGAAATGAGCAGGGCCTACATTCTTGATTCCAAGAGGCTGGAAAGAAGTTTCATTGACATATAGTTTATTGCAAAACCTGTCAAAACTTTCCCCATGATTGATTTAGATCTGAGGGTCAAACAAGATTTGGATCTTGGATCGCTTGTATCCCTTGGGATGTTCTGGCAGGGTTGCAGGCGGCTCGAGGGTGCAAGACCTCAGCCGAATGCCAAGGGCTGGTATTCTAGATTGATACAAGTTTTTGAGCACACTCATCCTAGGCCATGTAACCATTGAATACTCATGATTTTTCTAAGCAGTCAAGCTCACTCACCGGGTGTGCCCGCAAGCAAAAATAAAAACATGCACTAACGCATTATACATTACATACCAGCCCGGTACATGCAAGTTGGCTTGATGCACAGATCATATGCGAGATCCTCGAGGGTGCCTATGTTGTGCTAACACAGCACGACAAAAGTTCTCTGAGGCAGCTGCTTTGCGGCACCAAGTTGTTCCAATGAGGGCAGGCACAACTTATCATCTGCCACTTCTGCCAGCAGGGAGTAGTTGGCATCTCGTGCCTGAAACAACCAAGCCATTCGCCCCGTCAAATTTCTTTTTTCGAAATGTGCATTGTTTACGGAAGGAATAAAACATACCTGTAACGTGTATGCGGGTAGCGATAGCACCCATATCAAACATGGGTTGGACATGCGAAAATGCGGGGACACTCTAGATATGTGGTAATTGGATTGAACAAGAATGATAGAAACACATTATTCAGCACTCCTACACTGCCGTATGATTGCACGCTTCTCACACATGTATATGCTTTATGATCCTGGTCACTTTGAACAATAGTTCTTTGATATATGAATGAATGTGCCTCCAGTACGGCCTTTTTCTTTGCAAGCTCAGCCCTTTTCCTCTCCTCATCTCTCTTCTCAGCCTCTTCTTCTGGTGTCAAATCATGACCATCTTGCTCGGCCTTTGCGGGTTCTGCTTCGGCCTCTTCTTTGTTTGGTGCTGCATTCGCTTCTGCTTCTTTGGGGATGTCAGTAGAGCTGCGTTGCTTCTTTGAAACTTTCTTTTTGGCTGGCTTTGGATTCTCTCTTGGATTATTCAACTCTTCAGCTTCCTTCTCAGGGGGTTCAGCCTTCTTCTTTGTCTCGTTTTCTTGTGACTTTTTTTTCCCTTTGGACTCATTGAATTTGCTTTCTTCAGCAACATACGACGTTTGCTCTTGGTTCTACGCAAAACTCTCGGAGTGCTTCTCGGGCAAGGAATCTCTTCTTCTGTCTTCTCGCTGTGTTCTGCTTGATGCTCCTCTGATGTCTCAGCTTGTACCTCCACCTGTTTCACACTGCCTTCATGCTTCTGGTCTTCCTCCACCCTTCTCACATTGTTATCCTTCTCCTCGGGTTTCTGTTCAGATTCCTCATCCTTTGCGTTTGGCTTCTTACCATTGCCTCTACCTTTTCCACCTTTTCCCCGGCCTTTGCCCCGGCCTCGGCCTCTCCCTTTTGTTTTTTTTTTCCCCCGCCACCTTCTGCATCTTCTGTTTCTTCAGCATAGGCACGGTCCGGGTCCTCCAACTCGGCTGCAGCTTCCTTGGCCATTTGCCGCAGTGCCAGCTGAGCCTGACAAGATGATTTGTAACATTGTACTGTTGTTTTTTTTGGGTAGAGAATTTGGTTAAGTTCATGGCTTACTTTTCTCGAGTATGAAGTTGATACATTCATGTTGCACTGTGGTTGGATACTACACTTCAAATATCCTTCGGGTTGACCTTGTTTTTCAGTTTTCTTTCCGGAAATGCCACAAAGCTAGTTGCAAACAAATCGAACTATGGTAACAGTATATCTTATCTTCAAACCTTCAGGGATGCATGTACAATGTGAACATGAATCCCGCCTTTCTGATTTCCTGGGCAGTTTCCTCTTCTTGCGGGTCCTTTGGGATCACTTCTGACATTCGGTCCTTCAAATCTTGTGGGATGTCTGGCAACTTCTCCACCAAAGGTTTGCGATCCTGCATGCTGCAGCTGTTGTTTTTGAATTCCTGATGGTTCAAACAAAACCCTATCACATACACACGCAATTGGTGTTGACGATATTCTGCACTAGTTGCAACCTAATCTGATCAACATCAAAGCAAAGAGTGGGAGCGAAATAGAATACATGATTCTCGAAAATAATGCGCCAAAGAAACAGTCACTAAAACACATAGTTTAGTCAAGCAGGCACCCATACTTGTTGTCAATGAAGCTTGAAGAGTATTATCACATATTGGGCAATACATTTTTTGACCCAAACTTGGAACCTTGAAATACAAACCACCAGCAGGCGCACCTTAAAGGCATTCTTCTCAGCAACACCTTCTTCGTCACTGTTTAAGCCCTTTTGAAGGTTTTGGTAGTCATCCCGTTCTGCAAATGTTTGACTTTCATCCATCATTCCCGACCCTTCATGAACCGATTCTTTTTTCTGCTTCTTGGCAGGGGGTTGCAAATCACTTGAGTCTGCACTGTTCTGTGTTTCTGTCTTGTACATGCTAGCCACTTGAGCTTCTTGTTCGACTAGCCTCCACTGACTTTCAATGATCTGGTCATCTGTCGGTCTTGAACCATTTTCATCATCATCAGTGGCTATTTCAACTACGTCACTCTCGTGGTCAACCGTTTCCACACACATATCATCTTCCAAAGCTTCCTCTTCGGCACCCTCCTCCATAGGACTATCCTCTTCAGTATCGGCTTCCCCCAAAGCAGGTGTAGGCGACACGGAATCCAATCTTCGCATTGGCTGGATTGGGGATGCTAACGGGGTCTCAGTCATTGGTAAGGTATCCATCGTGTCGGGATTCTTTGCGGCTGATTTCTCTTCAGATACCTCAGTGTAAGTAAAAGGTGTCAGCTATATAATAATTAAGATATATATTAAATATATAATTCATTAATATTCATCATGCGGGGACTAAAATATCCAGGCAATAGAAACTATGAAGCAATACAGTTGCAATCTGCTCCGTCCAGCACACAGCTCAGCTCCAAATGACTTTTTGTTTTGGAACTTGCGATTGTGAAAAAAACACGTGAATGCGTGCAGCTAATATGACAACCAGATTGTACATGTGCAACCCATGTTCTCATTTCAAAATTTGACCAATTACACACATATATGTCATCGATGTGTGACAGTAAGGATGACTCTTGGGTACCCCGACCTTAGGCTTGCTCATCCCTCGTCCTCGCGTAGGAGTCTTCTTGCCATCCGGGGTCAGCATATCAAACTCCTGTCAGAGGACGATGCGCAAGTTTAGGACATAAAATTTAAAATGCATGTTACAAAGGTGAAAGGTTCTACGAACAATTAGGACCATTCTGAAGTGTCATGTGTACCAATTTGCATCACCCACGCACATTCTTTTGATTTGTTTTGTGGTCTTTTACAAACAAGCTCATCAAAGAGTTTCAAAGATAGTACATGCATGATCCTGCATGCACATGTGTGTGCAGTGCATTACCATCCAGCACCCAGACCATAAGCTAAATAAACCCCCAGACCATAAACTAAATAAACAGATCATGGCAATAATTCATATCCCTGGAAGTGGTGCCTTCAAGCGGCCGTAGATGATGTTCTTCAGCTGCTCAGCACGTTCATGACCCTTCCTGATTGGCGGACAGACAGTGGAACCCTGAGAGAAACCCTGATTGGTGATTCTGACATCTACTATTCTCTGAGAGGATGGGCTTTCAGAATGAACAGTTCAATAATGTTCAAGTTGTTGGCATTGTTTTTGAAAAGGAACCAAAAGATATGTTTGTGTTTTTTGCTAAAGACAGTGGTACCATCTATACAGCAATATAAGGTCCCAGATTTCCCATCAATCTAATACATGTTTATCCTGGTTAGCCCCCACATTTGGAGAACATGTAATCCTGGCCTCACACCACGATTTCTCTGAAATCGATCCAGGCAATAGCTCAAGAGGGACTTGATGACTCCGCTCTCGATCTCACCCCATACCTGACAAAGAGTTTGCCAAACTTGTATTAAATGGTTTGCACATTGTGATATATATATATATATATATATTTTTATCTCTTTGATGAAAGAATCACTGGACTTGCTTGATTTTGAACTTGTGGTTTGACATCTATCTTACTATGTTTGTTCAAGATCTGGACCTGGTTTCATTAGCTTATCTCCTCAAGAAAATCATGGCTGTTTCAAGACTTGAACCCTAGCGCCAAAACACCAGTTCAGTCCACCAATCAACCATTACGTGCCTCGTGCTCGTTGCGATCCTTCCAGGGGTTCAAGCGGTAGTGCAGCGAAGCCCATGACAGAGCAGTCTGCCAATGGGCTCCAGTTGGTGCAGCAAAAATGTACAAATCAAGTGTGTTGAGCAAAGACAAAACTCCATTTTCAATTCTGTATGCGATGCATGATTTTGTTGGTGCCTCATCAATTCTTTACATTGGAGAAAAAAATGACTTTGTGACTCCTTGCCTGAAATTCTTTCCGAGTGGGAGGGCATTCAGCAAACGATGCGCACAGCGCAACAGCCATTGCAAAGTTGTGATCGCTCTCTGCCTCCAGTCCAGAAACAATAAACTGGAAAAAAATGATATTGAGAACGAACAAATAATTTGTTGGGGAAATGCAATATAGCGCTACACGTCATTCCCAATAATTACAAATGGCAAAGGAAGTGATGATTTATGAAGCTGCTGGAGAACATATAATTGACACAACTATATTGCACGAGTAAAACCAAAGTACTTGGAAATTTTATGTTGATCCGTTCGGTCCCCAAGAACAGCACCTCTCGCTCGCCCATGTCTTTACTCTCCAAGACCACGAACTTGAACTTTGGCACCTGTGTAGTTGAGAAAAAATGTTAGTACTTATGTTGTAGGCAGCTCTCAACTGGTCCTTTGGCAGTATTGTTTTGCAACTGGTTGCAACTAGAATCTATATTAATTGCAATCACATAAGTCGTCATATATACGATATGATTATGGAAAACTTGTGTTGTTTGGATTCATGGAAGAATGGCACATTGTTTCCAAACGAAATCTGGGGAAAGCGTAATGGATATTTCACATTTTTCTGGGCCCCTACAACCACGAGATCTTTCAGATAAACCCCATTCAAGAACTCTTGGCTCCCCACCTTGTGTTTATCCTGGTCTTTCAAGCCGGCACGTAGCCGCAAGAGACGACGCCTTTCGGTCATAAACGCCTCATCCTCGCAGAAGTCTTTCAGTAACTCCTCACGGTATGAAATCCGGAGGCCAGATAGCTCTTGCAACATTTATGGAATCTACCAGAGGGGCCTAGCTTCGACCAATTGAACTCTTAGATCGGGTAGTTAGGGGCAAACTGCGGTGTGCACAAAAGGATAAATAAAGCATCATTTGAAGCATGTCAGATGTTCGAATGAAAATGATATCAATCCCAAAAATTCTCTCCTTGATCAAAGCCACTCGCTTGGGATCAGGCTGCTTAGGACTGCGAGTGTCTGCCATGATGGTGGAAAGAAAGATCCCCCAACCTGGATTATGATTGATATTCTTGGACGGTCTATCGATGTCATGCATGCTGATGAGTATCATGGGCAAGTACCTGCATACCTTTGAGCCAATGGAGTATCCATCACGTGTACATCTCTGCAAATTAATTCAAAGTCCGCATGTTCACAAGAAACATTGCGCATGCAGGGCGGGTAAGGGATGGCACCAAGAACATCAGTGTCTATCACATCGTCACCCATAACCTCTTCCCAGTGACCTCAGCTCACAACCCCAACCAATCTGGATTGGGGAGGCAAATGGAGGCAAGGATAGCAAGAAGTTATAATACAGATATCTACAGTATCTCGTCTCGATCGTACTGGCATTCACAAGTACTATGGTTGACGTAAATCCAATTTTATGTTCATTTGATGTTCATATGGGGGGCCTTCAAAGATGGACTGAGTTTCTGGCGCCGTTTCAGCATAGACTTCATGACCAGGTTGTAGGCCACCCAACATGCAAAAAGCAGCACAGGGATGACCCGCACCGATCCCAGACCCATCAGTGCTGCTTACTAAGCCCCCAAAAGTATATGGTCGATAACTATATTGCTGAAGCATTACTCCACATATTTCGAATTTCCACATGCTTTGCAAACTTTGTGGACTAGCATTGTGCAAACTTTAATGTCATTCATAAAAGATATGTATATTCATCCAGACATGTTTCTTGATGCAAATCCTGCAGCTGACACTCGCCGGACGATGAGCGAACCCTAGCTGCAACCAGGAGATGGAAAAAAAGGTGGTTCGATACCAAAGAAAGGTCGAGGTGCTAACCCCCTTTGTTTCCATGGTCGACGACACCAAGGGTATATATATACATGTATATCATATATGTTTATAAGATCATATATCTACTAGAGTATATCCCTAATGAGTTATAACTAACCCTTCATTAGTCCACAACATTCCACACCTGGGCCCCGCTGTCACCCCGTCCTGTTCGCTCTCGTAGAGCAGCAGATCTTTGAAGGTGGACAGCAGGCTCGAAGAGCCTGGCATCAACCCATGAGGATGGCTGGGGTTTACGGCTGGGATTTAATGGAATTTAATGGTGACTTAATGGGATTTCTTGGGATTTAATGGAATTTAATGGGATCTAATGGGATTTATTGGAATTTAATGGGATCTAATGAGACTTAATGGAGTTTAATGGGCTCTAATGGGATTTATTGGGATATAAGGAATTGCCAGGGAAATTGCGAATCTAAAATCATGTACAGTTCTCTGTATGTTTTGAGGGTAGTTCCAAAATTGAATGCAGTACATGAACATTGGGGTCACAACAAGTTCGGATATCCTCAAGTTTATTGTATTCAAAGAAAATGATCTGCGAATTGGGGGGTTGCACTAAAAAAAAGAAGCGTCTGGTTGTTTCTGGTAGTTTTTCCCTGCATGCAATGGCTGTTTTCCTACCCTCTGGCAATTCCTCAAACATGGCTTGCTCAAACACATCCTCTACACATCTGACCAATGGTGTCAGAAAATCCTCCGAACGAAATGGATTTATTTAAGGTACTTTAAAGTTGTTCCGGTTCCAAAATTCATTTTTTCCATGGCAAATCACCATTTCTATTGGGTCATCAGCATTTTTTCATCGTGAATTCATCGATTTTCTATGGGCCAGGCCCCCATTTTGACCAGGCCGGCGCCTTGGGCGAGTTCCGGGATGTTCCAACATGCTCCGGCCAGTTCCAACCTCACCGGTGGGCTGGGGAGACAACAGTGGTTTGTTTGCATTTACACTGCTACAGAGATGTATAATTATAATATATATACCCATATGCTCCATGTATGGTATATTTACCTACATGATTGGGTGATTTTGTTCGGGCAAATGTTGGTAAATATTCCAGCACCATGGTTCGCATATGGGTATATATAATATACAATTATATACAGTACCATATCAAAATTTAAAATTAATATCATATGAACTGCAGCAAATAAGCTAAGTAAGTATGTGTTTTCCTAAGCAATAAATCATTTTTCGCCATGGGACTCGTTGGGTGAGGAACCCTTGATGTCTTTTGGAGCAGGGAGTGTTGCTGAGTTGTCTCCCTGGAACTGGCCGATGGCGAAGTCGGACAGGGGATATCAGGGGACCGAGGTGTTGAAAAAACCTCTCAAAAGTGAGGACAGTACACAACAAGGAGAGTGCATTTTTTCCTCCAGCTTCAAGTCTTTGACTTGACCTACATATAACACCTCCTATTTTTGGTTGCTTCATATAATTCATACTTTTCTCATCCCCCGCCTTGTTCGTGGTTAGCTCCTAACACATGATACACCAATATGATGTTAGCTCCTGATTAGTGGCTGCATGATTTTCCATAGCAAACCGTGAAAAATAACCGTACTCATATGCGAACCATGGTGCTGGTATATTTACCTACATGTGGGATCATGGAGGGGTGATTTTGTTGGGGCAAATGTTGGTAAATATTCCAGCACCATGGTTCGCATATGGGGTAGGCTATGTGAAAACCCCTAGGGAACCCCCGAGGACCCGGACCGCATCGCCCCGAACTCTTCCTGCGTCTCCTGGTCAAGTTATACTGGGCGAATTCTTATATAACTTGATTAACTAGGGTTTTAATGGTGGTTACAACATGTTACTGGTTGGTGGTTTTGAGCCACCCCTCTGAAAAATGATGGAGTTCGTCAGTTGGGATGATGAAATTCCCAACTGAATGGAAAGTCATAAAATTCCATGGTTCCAAACCACCAACCAGATTACTACATGTTACAACATGTATCATTAGACTATCATAAAGATAACTATAATGGGGGTTTGTTAAGCCCGACGAAAATTAGGGGAAGCCACCGTGTCAGATATCATTTTCCACAGCCTGGATGGCATGGCCAAGTCGCTTCAGTGAGTCATACTTCACCAAGGGTCGGTAGATATGAAAACCCAACTGGGGTTGAAGATAAACCAAGAAACACAACTAGGGGGACACAATCTTGTATCATCTTGTATCCATTTTACCTCATCCTCCTAGCAATATCCAACTAAGGGTCATGCCGCCTACTGAGACCGTCGTATGTCATGGGAGGTAGACGTTTGGTGTTTCTCAGGGTCAGACCCTTAGTTTGGGGCAATGGCAAAATACTCAGATTCATCAACATTATTCAACATGATATTCCATTGTACTCCTATTACAGCCCATTCTACCACAATTTCGGTTGGTTAAAGTTAATGTTTGTTAGATCATTGAAATCACATGTTGTTGGTTAAATGAAATCCCCATGATTGATGGTTAATCACAATTGTGTTTAACATAACTAAACTCCCCGAATCACAATTATTGGTGGTTGAATCATTAAAACGGATGACTCTCAGGGTCAAACTGTAAATTTGGATGGTGACATCATTAATTATTCACATGTTTGTTACTTCAATCCCAATGTAATCATGTCAAATCATGCTCAATGCCCAGTTGAAACATCATGTTTGTTAGTTAACATTTCTTACTAAAATCCCACATGTTTGTTAGTTCACTCCACATCTTGGGTAGTCAAGTCCCAATGTTTGCGAGTTAAGTCCCCATTTAACATCACTAGCACAGTGGGTTGGTAAATATCCCATTTTGGTGAATTTTGAACATCACCAAAACAAGTATATGTTTTTAGATTATTATCCCCAATAATAATTTAGATTGGTGATGTAAAAAATTAGGACATTTACCAAGCCCTGACTAAACCTCCATCGATCTCCCAGTCACCTTGTCTCTGCCATAGACGGCATCGCCCAGAATACGGGCGGCGCGGTCAGGCAAGGCCTGGGAAAATGATGGCGGGGTAAACGAGAAATGCTGTGAATGATTATCTGGTTGGTGGTTTCAACCCCGCTGAAAAATATGAAAGTCAGGTGGGATGACAATTCCCAATATATGGGAAAATAAAAAATGTTCTAAACCACCAACCAGTTATCAATGAGTATTGATATAGGGCTTTACTATCAGGGATTATTTATGGGGAATATTCATATGAGTATGAATCTTGATATGATTCTTGAAGCGGCCCGGTTTTAGATATGTTACCAATTTTACAGTGGTGATTTTCCATGGCTATGCTAAATTACCAAAGGGTATGATACCAAAACAATAGGCAATGCGAGCGCATACCCCCACTGTCAACGGTCATTCTCCTTATTTTTTGATGATTAGTATCTCAACGCACATAGGCCCTGGCAAATAGGGGTTTGGAAGACGTTGTTCAAAAAATGGTTGACTCTTAGGGTCAGTGGTAGTTCGGGGGAATGGTCATATTCCCGGATTTCATCTGGGGATAAGCTGGATCCATGTTGAAGCCTAAGCCCAGGAATAACCTCGGATCAATTTACATAAATCTTTGTAGTTTCTATTAATCTTTTACAGATTTTACAGTAACAGTATTCCTTAGAAATCGAACCCAAACATAGATCCAGGTTACCAACCCCCATGGTTGCCCCGATGACTTCTTCGGCCTTGAAGACATTCTTCGAGTTCGAGGCTTCCGTTCGAATGGCCTGGCAGTCCCTGACTCGGAAATGGTGATTTTTTTGGTATCCAAATGGCATGAAATCATGGGATAAACCATCAATTACTGCTAGGGAATAAATATCATGGGAATATATACTGGTTGCTGGTAAAACAACCCATCTTGAAAAATGATGGAGTTCGTCAATGGGAAGGATGACATGCCATATATTATGGAAAATAATGCAAATGTTTGAAACCACCAACCAGTTTTGGTATCCACCAAACATGAAATCTGGGATGCCACGGATGACCAAACGGGGGAGAGTTCAAGGTTTTCCATGGTGTTAATTGGCATGCCCAAATAGATCCATCTATAGATATGGGTGATCCTTTATTGTTGACCAATGTTGACCGTGAGATTGGGCCCAAAGTTTCCATTGCGGCAAACCAATGGCAAAATTTGTCATGGCCTCCTTGCTTCCCCAATACTCCGTTCGGACAGTCCCGGAGTTTCAGAGATTTTCAGATGGCTTTGTCTGAAAATAGTGTAGCCCTAAATTCCATTGGACTATCATCATTCCTAGTAAAAATATGTTAACGCAGCCAAATTTGGAGGTTTCCCAAACTTGGGGTACCCCCAAATCATTCATTTCAATAGGATGTTCCATGAAATAAACCATCCAGCTTTGGGGGTCCCAAAAAATTGTAGGAAACCTACATTGAGGGGTAATTAGTCATGATTGGTCGTGTTTATATGATGTATTGAATGGAAAAGGTACCATGTTTAGACATCAAATTGAGATGATTACCATCTGGTTATGACTAACATAGCCATGGAAAATCACCATTTGGAATACGTAAACCATCTATTTCTATGGGCCATCTATACCATGGCTATGTTAAATAACCAGAGGGTATATCCCCCTAGCCATACACACCCAGATCCCATCCTAAAAATCACGCCATGCCTTGCCCTCATCGAACTTCACGATGCATGGCCTCGTAGAGCGGACATGAATGGTGATTTAACCATAGAAAATATGGTGATTCAATGGGATATGAATCGGAATCTTAACATGGGGATATTGATATAGGATATTAATGGGATATAACTGTAATGGTAATTTAGCATAGCTATACCCATTTATGGATCCTTTACCATTGAAAAATAGTGATTTTCCTTAGCTAATTTAGCTATGTAAATTCACAGAAAGTAAATTTAGAATGGACGCCTTTTGGTCCATGTTACTCCTGCGCAGCTGCATCCCTTTCAGCTGCAAACCAATCAACATTGGCGACTTGAAGCATGTGAATTGCGCGGATCTGTCCCCAACACTGGATACAAAATCAGAAACCCAATCCCCAAAAAGTCACTTCTTGAAGCGCAAAAGCTGCGAAGCCGTGGACATGGCTTGGAAGCTGCCTTCATCCCACCACGTTGCCCATTTTTGTTAGTTACCCTCTGGTAAACTAACGTAATTAACTATGGAAAATCCACCCATGTTCTAGCTGGATAAATCCACTATTTCGACTGGGCCATGGCTTCAATAGCTTGTTGTATGTTTACCAGAGTGTAACCATCATATGCCCCATGAAATCTCTATGACATCCCCATGAAATCCCCAAGAGATTGATGGCAAAATCACCGGTTTTGATGTGATTCAGGGCCATCTCTGATGTCACCATGAAAACTTTCTCGTTGCTTTCGGTGAATCTCGGTGAATCTCTCAGGCACAAAAAGCGCCCCAGTGATGGCTATGTGTAGAAAGATGAGTATATATGATCATATATATATATATATAAACCCTGGGAGTCCTCGACCTTTAAAACAAAGGGGGTTCGGAGTCGACCTTTGTTTGCCGTGAACCCCCCTTTGTTTGCCAGTTTGAAGCCTAGCTCTTGGTAAAAACACCATTTACATACTACTGCGTGGAAGTATATATGGAACAGACCGTTTTGACACAAAGTCTGTAATAAGATAAGTAGGATAGAATCATCAGATTATCAACCATTCAGCCATATCATATGTGGTAAATTACCATCCACAATATGATTCCATTATATGATTGGGGAGCTGCCCCTTCCAAGACAATTTAAAAATAGAAACTAATACAGGCACAACTCAAAGCTAACACCAATACTTTTTGATTCGACGATAGAGATCTTGGATTCGAGGCATGGACCAGGAAGAGATCTTGGCTCAACACCTGCAACTTTATTTATTATATTGAGCATGGCCCATTTGCACGATATGTGGTTCTGCTCATAGATATGTAGCAGCTATTTGTTGTTTGGTTTTTGATGTGTAATGTCCAGCTCAAGTAATTGCACTTCCCCTTGTAAGGGGCCTGAGTCTTAGGTTTGCTAGAAATTATAGACGGTGTCGAAAATATTCACCTAGATTGCTTATTGAGTGCCAACCAGCCTCACCTGCTTGCTTGCGGTCGGCCAATTAATTCAGCCAGTTGTGAGAAGATTGAGAACTCATTCTTACGGTTGGCATATGCGCTAGGCAATGGCTTCCTGGAAACTGGCAACCGATTTTCTTGTCAGCAAGGGTCTATGATGTTGTGATTTACGTTCGTCAAATACACAACTGTGTATATAGTATATTTGTATATATATATATGAGTGTTTCTTGGGCAATCCGAAATTAAAAAAAGAAAACAATGTATTGCTTAGAGACTCCTCAGGAATATCATTTGTATGATTCAGTATAATTGACCATCACATCATACATTGGCCATGTGTAAAATGTGGTTTCTCGGTTTCTCTTTTTACGCAAGGGATTCTACGATAAGTCTAACTAAATTCGCTTGTTTTTCATGCCCCCACCTTTAACCCTGATGATGTCCAAACAAAAAAATACGGTCTTTGTCCAAGGCCTAGTAGATCCATTCACTAGTTCGCAGCTACAAAAGTGAATGTGGAGGTGTGGCAGATGCACGGTAAATCTGGTAAATACCATATTCGATTATGAAAGTCTTGGCAAAGGATTTGCTGTAGCGCGTTGTATGGTGTTGTTCCTTACGCAGTTGGGGATATTGAGCCGAGTGTGGGTCATGGCAGCGCATGCAATAACACATCCCCATTAAATTGATGATGTCGTATTGTCCTGTATCAGTCAACCATTTTATCACGGGGTTTCAATGGAACTAATATTAACCTTCAAATAGTAAACCCCCCCACCCCCCCACCCCAACAATCAAAACCCACTGAAATAAACGGTGAAAGATTATTTAGGAGGATTACGATTGTTTTAAAAGGACGAATAAGAAAACCAATTAGCAAGAAATCAAGATTCTAATTGATTATTGCTAAATAAATTGCCTAATTGTGAAGGAATTATATTACCAGAATTCATCCAACATTTGGATCATGAGTTCAGTATTGCTGAATGAGTTACCTAACTGTTAAGGATAATTAACACCAGAATTTATCCAACATCTGGATCATGAGTTTACTATTGCCTATTGCTAAATGAATTGCCTAATTGTTACGGAAAAATAAAACCAGAATTCATCCAACATCTGGATCATGAGTTTAGTATTGTTAAATGAATTGCCTAATTGTTAAGGATAATTAAAGCCAGAATTTATCCAACATCTGGATCATGAGTTTAGTATTGTTAAATGAATTACCTAATTGTTAAGGATAATTAAAACCAGAATTTATCCAACATCTGGATCATGAGTTTGCTATTGCTAAATGAATTGCCTAATTGTTAAGGAAAAATAAAACTAAAATTTATCCAACATCTGGATCATGAGTTTAGTATTGCTAAATGAATTGCCTAATTGTTGAGGATAATTAAAACCAGAATTCATCCAACATCTGGATCATGAGTTGACTACTGCTAAATGAATTGCCTAATTGTTAAGGACAATTAAAATAAATTCAGAGACCATCAGATACAAATACTTTATTTAGGGGGGTTAAAACAAATAATCTATTGAGATGCTTGGAGGCTTCAAGGCTACCCTTTGTGAGATCGATTTTTTGATTTTTTGAAAGGGTTTTAATAAAGGGATTGGTCAATTGAGTTGTGAGAACTTTTTCAGATTCCATTGGTTCTGGATCGTGAGTTTAGTATTGCTAAATGAATTGCCTAATTGTTAAGGATAATTAAAACAAATTCAGAGACCATCAGATGGAGATACTTTATTTAGGGGGGTTAAAACAAACAATCTATTGAGATGCTTGGAGGCTTCAAGCTACCCCCTTTGTGAGATTGATTTTTTAATTTTTTTGATAGGGTTTTAATAAAGGGATTGGTCAATTGAGTTGTGAGAACTTTTTCAGATTCCATTGGTTCTGGATCGTAAGTTTAATATTGCTAAATGAATTGCCTAATTGTTAAAGATAATTAAAACAAATTCAGAGACCATCAGATGGAGATACTTTATTTAGGGGGGTTAAAACACACAATCTATTGAGATGCTTGGAGGCTTCAATGCTACCCCCTTTGTGAGATTGATTTTTTATTTTTTTTGATAGGGTTTTAATAAGGGGATTGATCAATTGAGTTGTGGGAACTTTTTCAAGATTCCATTGCTTCTTGTCTCAGTCTCCTTTTCAGGATAGGGTTGAGAATATTTTTTCACTAAATTTGGTTATCCCCAAAATTTTGGCGTATTTTATTTAGGGGGGGTTATTATTAATTTCCGGCAAGTTGGCGTACTTTATTTAGGGTTTTTTTTTGCATGGAGGTTGACATTAAACCACAGTGTACCTGCTTTTGGACGGTTCTTTCAGTGAAGGGTCACACGCGAAAATTCCAGAGCTTGTAATGCCATGTGTTCAGAATGGCCTTTGCTAATCACTGGCTCTTAAATGGTGCTGCAAAAGTGTTCAGATTGGCTGGTTGGAATCCAGGCCCGGACCAGCGTGAAACAGCGTGAAACTAGCGTGAAACTCGCGTGAACCCCCTTTAAAAACCGTGAACGCCCTTTAAAAACCGTGAACGCCCTTTAAAAACCGTGAACCCCGGAACCCCTATTTTCCACTTTTTTGAAAAGATGGGTTTGGAATAAATAGTATGGTATTCTACATTTTGGTTGGCCCAGTCTCTTTTGTGTTTTTTGGGTGCGACAATCTGGTGGATGTGTGAATGCACGGTGTTTGTTGTATGTGCAACATTGTCTTGGTTAATAAAAGGTTTGAGATTATTTTGTTGGCTTGCGTAGTGTGATCATAGCTGACAATACTCTGGTGGAGCGCGCTTTGGAAGCAGCTGAACCGTGCTTAGAAGCCTCCTAGAGCTGGATGCAGCGTGCACTGTTGTGGAGCGACTGTTAAACATAGCACTGTCTCCGTGCATGTTCCTGTTGTACACTGCTATGTTCCTTAATGTTGGGTCGTGATTTATAACCCCTTCCCCCCTCCCCCCCTAAACAAATGATGGGTCGTGATTAATAAACTCTTTGCTTAAAAGGCTTGCCTGAGGGAATGGGTGATCTCAACAATTGAAAATTAATGATCTCTCTTCTCTACGCTTCTCTTCTCTTCCCTACTCCTCTTTGATCTCTCTAAGTAAAAGGAAAAGATAAAGAACTCAAAGGGTAAAGGAAAGGAAGAAGCAGCCAGGACCACCCCCAAAAAGTTTTTTGCATTAATCAACACCCTTTTGACTATTATTCAACATCCTGGCTCTTTCTGGGCTGGGCTACCCTCTTGAAAAATTGTCAAACCTCAATACTTTAAAAGGAGTTTAATAAAGGGATTAGCCATTTGAGAAAGCTCTCAGTTTAGCAAATGACCAATAGAAAGTAAAAGGAAAAGATAAAGAACTCAAAGGGAAAAGAAAAGGAAGAAGCTGCCAGGATCACCCCCAAAAAGTTTTTTGCATTAACCAAAACCCTTTTGACAAACCTACTATTCAACATCCTGGCTCTTCCTGGGCTACCCTCTTGGAAAATTGTCAAACCTCACTAGTTTAAAAGGAGTTTAATAAAGGGATCAGCCATTTGAGAAAGCTCTCAGGTTAGCAAACGGCCAATAAAAAGTAAAAGGAAAAGATAAAGAATTCAAAGGGTAAAGAAAAGGAAGACGCAGCCAGGACCACCCCCAAAAAGTTTTTTGCATTAATCAACACCCTTTTAACAAACCTATTATTCAACATCCTGGCTCTTCCAGGGCTACCCTCTTGGAAAATTGTCAAACCTCGATACTTTCAAAGGAGTTTAATAAAGGGATTAGCCATTTGAGAAAGCTCTCAGTTTAGCAAATGACCAATAGAAAGTAAAAGGAACAGATAAAGAACTCAAAGGGAAAAGAAAAGGAAGAAGCAGCCAGGACCACCCCCAAAAAGTTTTTTGCATTAATCAACGCCCTTTTGACAAACCTATTATTCAACATCCTGGCTCTTCCAGGGCTACCCTCTTGGAAAATTGTCAAACCTCAATATCTTAAAAGGAGTTTAATAAAGGGATCAACCATTTGAGAAAGCTCTCAGTATAGCAAATGGCCAATGAAAAGTAAAAGGAAAAGATAAAGAACTCAAAGGGAAAAGAAAAGGAAGAAGCAGACAAGACCACCCCCAAAAAGTTTTGTGCATTAATCAACACCCTTTTGACAAACCTATTATTCAACATCCTGGCTCTTCCTGGGCTACCCTCTTGGAAAATTGTCAAACCTCAATATTTTAAAAGGAGTTTAATAAAGGGACCAGCCATTTCAGGAAGCTCTCAGTTTAGTAAATGGCCAATAGAAAGTAAAAGGAAAAGATAAAGAACTCAAAGGGACAAGGAAAAGATAAAGAACGCAAAGGACAAGAGAAAATCCAAAAAAAATAACTCCCCCCCAAAAACTTGTCTTTAATCATGACCCTTTTCAACCCAGGGGGGTCTGGAATAATTTTGGAAAACTTTTCTTAAATCATCACCCTTTGATAAATCAACACCCAACATTATCTAATTAGTTAAATGACAGAACACATTTGCAAATATTTTGGAATTTCAATAGGGTTCTTAGCCAACTAATCAACATAACATATCTACAATCGACACACCGGCTATGTATCTCTTGTGGTTCGTCGAACTACTGCACGCCCTGTACCCACTGTACTCTATCATTGTTACATAGTCAGCTATGGTACGATTTCGCACCGAGTTAGTGAACCATACCGTTCTGAGTGCTAGTAACTCGCCCACGCTTCTTTACTGTTCTTAGACTGCCTATGCCATTTGCATCAACTACTGTACAATGGTGGGAATTGACAATTTGCTGCAAGTTAAAACAATCTGGAAGGATTGTAATACCATCATAGTGTGGGAAATCAATATGCTTTATATATATATAAAATATGAGTTGATAGAATTGTTTTTTTAATATCAGATATTAGCTAGTATTTAATATTGCGTCTCATGGTTTTTGCTCGCATGATCGCATGCACACATTCTATGACATACATATATGCACACATTCAAAGATGAATCCTACATAAATATTTCGACATATAAATACATTTGTCATGTATATACGCGGGTGTGCTTACCAAGGCCCCAGCCTCACTGTCTGTGGGTCGATCTAGTCAGTATCTATTGGTGCCAAAGAGTTTACCTTTGTGCTCACCCCAGCCGTTTAATCCGCGGGATTATGCACCGTGGACGGCTAAGGGGGGCCCATCACCGATTTGTGTCATTGTTATTTACGATTAATACTTGGATGGTTGCACCATTGAGCATGCGCCGCTGGATTGTAGGAACTGTTTGATCCACTGATACATCAGAAAGTCCTTGCCATTAAATAGCTTCGAAAATTCGTAAGTTCAATTTATTACTGTACTACTGTATAATTACAGCAAGTTAACTCTGCAGCAGAACCACCATTTTTTTGTGATGGCAGCATTCTAAAATATTTCACTCTTTGGGTTTGATTTTGGGTCCTATAACTGTTTGGAAGCGCGCTTGGCGAACAACCGGGGTTGATGGTGAAAAATGAAGTCCGGTGTGCCAGGGAACCTGGCCTTGGGGGCCAGACCCCCATGGCAAACAAAGGGGGTTCTACTAAAACCCTTTGTTCTCAGTGGTGTTGGACCCCTAGGGTAAATATATGGCCATTTGGGGATGATTCCCCTTATCAACCAGGATTCGAGTGCTCGGGAGAACAGTGAGGTCGTGATGAAATTTACCCATATATATATAATTCACTGGTGATTAATGGTGATTAATGGTGAATAACTGTGATTAATGGTTGATAATGGTGATTACTTAATCTGGTTGGTGGTATACCTACCCCTCTGAAACATATAAAAGTCAATGGGATTAACCATCAATTATTGCTAGGGATTTATAGGGAATATCATGGGAATATCATGGGAATATACACTGCTTGGTGGTTGAGCCCTACCCTTCTGAAAAATGATGGAGTTCGTCAATGGGAAGGATGACATGCCAGATATTATGCAAAAATAATCCACATGTTCTAAACCACCAACCAGATTGGGCTTTAAAAATTGTCCCCGGAATTTTCAGACATAGTGTTGACCTCTGATGAGAAAACTACCCTGAAAATGAAGCTAACCAACCGCCCAAACAAAAAAAAACTATATAGCCCTGATTGAAGCTGATATCCATGATTGCACATGTGGTAGTATATCAGTAACGTTCAGTTTAACCATAGTCAAATCATCTACTTTCTGGCGATGATCTGGTTTGGACTTTGTCGTTTTTGAGCAGATGTGGCCCTCTCCGAGTACTTGTTCCCCTTTGTTTGAAGCAAGAATCCCACTTTTGGTGCGTAAATCCAGCTTCCCTTGGTTTGTAAGACAAATACATATATGACGCACAACAACATATAATTATATTACCACCCGAACATGTCAGTCATTCAGCGTTCAACATGGTTTCAGATCACTAATGACTCGACTCTGACTTGACCCACACTTGGGCTTGTCCAATAAACATATGAAAATATGCTTAAGCATAGGGTATACCCCACAATGGTTAATGCCATAAAAGTTTTCCCCCAGTCATCACCGTAAATAGATTGTTTTTTTTCCATTCCCAGTCATGGGTGGTTCATGACATTGTTTTACCAACTTCAATCATCATTAATCCAATTTATAACCATTAATATCATATATTATCATATATTATCCATCATTAATCACCATTAAACATCAGTGATCACCATTATATCACCATTACTAGGTTGGCAATTCAACGGTGCCGAAAAATATTAAGGGATTTGGGTATATTTCAAGCCGCTGCCATTTTTTCTGTCTTGCACATGCGCCATCCGTTTGCACCAAGACCTCAGCCGCCAGGAAGTGGCAAATATGAAGTGCAAAATGGTGCTGGTTTCAACTTCCTACACAATGACATGGATACCAGATCGATGCGCTCATGACTTGCACTCCCTGAGCACATTTGTTTCTCCAGAAAGCTGATGGAAGTCGCTGTTTCGCAATCTGGACCGCTGAACCGCCAGGATGAGTTACCCCATCATCCGCACAGCAGGTCTCTATGCCCCTAGAAACCCTACAGATTTAGCTCAATCAATGCCTGCCCAATCTCGCTGAGCAGGATCCGGGTTGAGCATAGCCTTGATTGCTGGCCTGAAGCTTGGTTCCAGCAAGTGCAAACGATTCACCAGCCGATAGTCAAAATTTCGGCTGACCTGTGCATTTGAAAGACTTGGTCTTATTGATCCCTGCAATGATTTCTGCAAGGATTGCCACTGCTGGCACCACTCCTTGATGGTGTTCTCACAACCACAAAGGTTGTTGCGCAGTGGGCGCATAAGGATCTTTCCAACTGCAACCTCATAGAGAACACAACCAAACGACCATAAATCGACTGCAGGCCCCAACCACTTGGAAAGGTCCCTTTGAGCAGCGTGCCACAATTCTGGGGCTCGGTAACTTGCTGTTACATACATGGGAAAACGAATTGAACGACCATACCCTGGGATATATTCAGACATCCCAAAGTCTGCCAACTTGAGCTCACGCCGGACAACGCACCAAAGCACATTGCTTGTTTTTAAATCCAAATGCAAAATCTGCAATGAGTGCAAGCCACGCACTGCAGCTTTCAGCTGCAAAGCGATGGCGCGACTGTCATCTACGCTAAAAGCTCCTTTTTCCCCAAGCAAAGAAAACAAGCTGGAGCCACAATATTCAAGAGCCAAAAATGGAAAAGGCTTGAAACAGGGCTGTGCTTCCAAAATGCAGGGGTAAAATCCTCGGAGTTTCTGGTCGCTTTGTTCTTGCACTGCTTGCAAAAGGACGAGCTCATGGTTGAGATCCTCGAGTGCGCTCTTCTTCTTGAAGACCTTCACAGCACATCTTCGTTGAAGCTTGTCTAAGCAAAGGAAAACGCTGCCATAAGCGCCTTCACCTAGGGGATGGCAATCAGGAAGGCCAGGATCCGCATTCACCACCTTGTAGCCTCCGATCATGACAGGATCTTCAGGTTCTGGAAGCACGTCCTTTGCCAGCGTGTGAGTTGTTCGCGAGCTTGACTTTCGCAGTGGCATGCCCATCTGCTTCATCACAAAATGCTGCTTGGCAAACTCGGCATTGGATTGGTCAAAGTAGCGCTTCTTCTGGTCAATGGGTAACTTGTGCCACATGGCCCCCAAGCGCTTCATCTCAAGCCGCCATTCGCTTCTCCCACCTCCTTTCTGCCCACGCACGTTGTCCTTGACAAAGAGCGCAAAAGGCCTTCTAGCAGGTGGCAACAAGCCATCTTTCAACGCTTGACATCGAATCGTGTCTCGTTTTGGCTTGGTCTGCTTGCCCTTTGACTTTTGGCCATTCTTCTTCACTCTTTGAGGGCATGGCTGCTTGCCACGAAGCCGAACTGCGGGCACAGCTTTTGCCATGGCTACTCAGGACCGCTGGACCGCCAGGACCTAACAATGGCAACGGCTGTAGAAATTGCTGCAACGGCAAATGCAAATAAGGGATGAGGCTAAAATACATGTAAAGCAAGCTTTCACGCAGGATTTAACAAAACTGTGCATTGAAGCTTCCTTTGGCTGCAAAATAGCCTCAACTTGGACAGCTCCTTTTTGGCGATTTTTTTGCGATCAAATTGCTAAAAGAAGCTGTTAGCCACATGATCAAAATTTGCCGTTCGTGGACCGCAGGACCGCAGGACCCTGCCACGGACACAGCAAAAACCGCGCAAACCTAGTTGTCGTCACTATCAGGCTCCAAAATTTCAACCTCATCAGCATCACAAGCCAATGCCTGCAGGATTTCAGGGAACCGCTCCTTGACTGCTTTGGCAAGATCGTCAGAAAACAATGTGCTGCCTTGGACCGAAATCAACCCACACGCAGCCCTGTCGGCAATTGCCTGGACCCAGGACATGTGCTCTTTGTTGATGCACAAGCCGTGATACTGAATTCCCCGTGTGAGGCATGCTTCCATCAGGGCCCCACTTCCTGCGGACACGTCGAAGACGCTTTGGATTCGAAGTTCATCCAGCAAAGCCAACCACAAAGCAATGGGCTTGCTCTCCTGCCAAAACAACGGCTGATCATCATGGTGGTTTTCTCGGTACTCGTCTGGTGCTGGGACCGCAGAACCTAGGATCTTTTTCTTCTCTTCAAAGCTGATCAGGGGAAGTTCCTTTAGAGGGCGGAAGGCCACGCCGCTGAAGGTTGGCTGAAAGTTGGTAGCTTCCCCACAGGAGTTGAAAGATTGCTTTTTGCAGGTCTTCAGACGGCTACGGGATACAGGAAAGCGAAGAACGCCTGATTCAAGCTTTTTCGCACTAAACGGGATCCGCCTCATCCGTCCAGCTCGAGCAAGGCAGCCGCCGGAATAGATGACAGCAACCTCCTCCGTCTGTGGCAGGCTCAGAAGCACATCTTCCTGACGTGAAATAAAGCTAGCAAAGCGCAAACAAGTGAAGGTAAAAGAATTATGGGTCAGTGAGAGCGTGTGGAACAGGAAAAGCTAAAAGATGGCAGTGCTGAACCGAGGCACGCTAATCCGCCGTATGGACCGCATCCTGCCATCAAAGAGGATGCAGAAGTCGGTGGAGCCAGTCATGCTGCCCATGAAGTCGCAAATTCCCTTCCAGCTGTCTGCGTTTGGCTCCGTGCTGTTCATCCATGGCTCATTGCCTCCCTCCTGAAGAAGATCTGCTGAGCCACAGAAGAGCCTGTGGTTCGAATTCAACTGGCCTGAAAATGTATATACCTTCCCACTTGCTTTCAGTGCAGCAATCAAATTGTCCTTCCCATAGCCTTTCGTGGAAGAAAAGGTCACATACTTCTTCCTTTCACTCTGGACTTGCTTCCAGACCCTGTTGCGGGCTTCAGCCTCCTCATCCTTCAAATTGTCAGCTCCCAGGGTCTGGATCAGCGGCGGTGCTGGCAAGGAACTTCCAGACACGCTCTTCACATTAGTATCAAAATTTTGGACGACCAGCACAATGTGCTGAATCAGCTTCTTGAGGTCTGTGGACAAATCTGGGGGATCAGGTGCATTGCCACCTTGGCTTTCCAAGGCAACCAGCTTGGGCAATTTCTCAGAAGTGGAACTCAAGTCAATGCAGGCTTGGAGGTAACTTCCACGCATGAGGTCAAAGATGAAATCCAGCAAAGCACCTGTAGCTTTATTGAAGCCCGACTTCAAGGAATCTAAAGCTGACTCTGGGATATCCACTGGGTCCGGGTCGTCTTCACCTTGTGCGCCTTCATCCGATTGTGATTCCAGCTGAGGCTTCAAGAATTCTGCCCAGCATTGCGTGGGGTTCCGGAGTTTCAAGATGGCATCCACACACGATTGCCTTTCGCCGTCTGGAAGCTTCTCAACCAAAGGATGCAAAAAATCCAGCGCCTGCCAGGGCAATCATGCGCAAGTGCAAGACATTTGCCGTGCGAGTTCAACAAATATCTCACTGTTATGTCAATATCGTTATTATTCAAAGTGAGTCCATTAAATAAGCGAAGCAAGTTTGGCTTGAGGGAATTTCTCAATCTCAAAACCCCTGTCCTCTGACACGCCTGTGCATGCATGCCAATATCCGTTCTTCTGGTGCTTGCGGTCACGGTCAAGCCATGTATCCGTTGCCTTGGCACAAGTGACCAGCCTGGAGTTCAAGGCAAGGTGGAACATGTTCACCAGCCAGCCGGCAACCTCGTCAACCGGCCTGGTTGCTGATGCCATGGTTCTTGCATGCGTCACCAATCTATACAGTTTTCCGTACTGGTTGCTTAGAACTTCCCGGCCCCATCTCCCCTCCAGATGGAGGATTGCTGTTTCAAAAGCGGAAGCTTTGGTTGACCCTGGCTCGTTCATCACAGAAAGAACGGCCATGCAAGCTTTGTGCATTGCACTGTTGTAAAGAGAATTGTTGAAGCGAAGCTGTGCATCTCTGCCATCAGACTCCTTCTCAACCTTCAAGATATGTGCTAACGAACAAAATTTCACGAATGTGTCAGACAAAGTGTTGTTGCTCAATGTCTTCAGCGTTTCCGACGCGCTGTTCAGAGTCAATGCCCAGTCAATGTCAGAGGGGCAGAAACGGAGCTGAATAGTAACCGTGCAAGCAGCTTCCCAAAGCATGTCAATCCATTCTTTGTCCTGGTACGAAAGATGCCAAAGCTGCCGAGGAAGCAATCAAACAAATTTCAATTCTGGGATGGAACATTGACACAGTCATGGTAGCAAACAAAAAAACTGAGACATTATTGAGCTCCAAGTGTCCCCAGCTTTAAGAGCTTCGAACACTGCAAGGTACCAGGGCCAAAGCACAAAGTGACAGCTTGCAAGGTTCAGGCTGCCGTCAAAGTGGTCGTGCTCTGCATCATTCACATTCTCACAGCCACACAACATCACGATTGGCCACACGATCCGGTCCTTTGTCCGCTGCTTTTTCCCTTGCCTTTGCACCGCAGCTTTCAACGTCACGCCTTTGCCAAAGAAGTCTTCCTTGAACTTGTTGATCTCACCAAAAGGAACACTGCCCGGGTTGACATCCCGGCCTTTCCCTGTGGAGTAGATTCCAGACCGCAGCCACAGAGCTAGACCTGCACCTTCGTATACGCCGTTGACCTTCAGCGAAGTAAGGATGACTCTCGGTCCCAAACTGCCTGCGCCAGTCAAGAAAGGTGGACTAAACGCTATGATTGCTGAGATGCATCGGAAACTGAAGCAAAGTTCCGCCAGGCCTTGTAACCAGAATTGTCCTTTTCCTTGACGTTCTCGTCGATTCTCAAGGGCGGCGTCTTGTGCATCCCTTTCGCAGGTAGATGCTGCTTGGGTAGATGCGTTCTGACCTCAAGAACTTTCTGCGTTTGGCGCGTTGGCCACAAGTCGCTGCGTAACAAGGTGAACTTACCATTGAACGACATCATTGGAGCAAGCATCTGAGGCCAGCTCCCATGGAATCACCTGCAACATGACATCTTTGGCACTGGCCTCAGCGTCTCTTTGCTTCAACTTGCAGCCCGTTCTGAATCTGAACTGTTTCCATCAAAACAATGCACAACATGAGGCGGCAACTTCTGGATTGTCCGGAAGACTCGGAGCAGAAGTCATCTTGACCAGGCCAGCGCAAATCTGCTGACAGACGGTCTGCCACCCACAAGTCACAAGGACCGCAGGACCACAGAAGGACCGCGAAAAAAATAAACTGCGAGCCAACAGGGCCAACAAGTAAGCGACTTACAGCTTCTGAAATCCACCCACGACAAAAAACGGCACTAATAATAGTAGTTAGGTTGATGAAAGCAATTTCGATTGCGCACAAGCTTCCAAGTAGGCAACTTTAATCAGTGTCAGCATTTTTTTTTGGGGCACGTCTGCAACTCGCCGTTGGATTTATGGCAAAACTTTGTCAGACCTGTGTGGCTGAGGTCTGACAGCCTGGACAAAACGAAGAAATGCCTTTATGGCTCTTCCATTGGCTCAGGCGCGCATGGACGAGATGGCTCAAGTGCAGATGCCTCAGCACAGCCTTGGGCAAGCTGCCGTTCAATCTCTGCAATCTCCGACTTCTTCATCGCCATGGTCTTCCCCAACTCGTGGTTCTCCTCTTGCAGCTTTCGCTTCCTGCTTGCCAACCTCTGGCTTCGGTTCTTTTCGACAATGGACGATTGGGGGTAAAAGTCACCAGTGTTGGTCATGGAAATTTTGTAGTCCTGGACCGTGAGCACGGCCTCCTTTGACTGCAGCATGGTGATGATGAAGTTAGTCGTCTCCACCCAAACTGGGCCCAATGGATGCTGGTGAGGCGCAACGCCACCCAGCAATGTTTTCGTTCGCAGGGTGAGCAAGTGCAACTCATCACTAGCTTCCTGCCCTGCATGAACTGTGGACGTAGAAGGCTTGTATGCAAAAAAGCCAACATTCATTGCTGACAAAGAGCTTGCCATCCACGGCAACACACTCAATTCCACGCCTGATAAAACCTTCCCAAGCATTTCCTTCATGACGCCAGAGGTCGAACTCATCATGAACATGCGAAGCAAAGGGTTTGCCTTGGTGCAATCCAGCACATCCACCAAGTTTTCGGTCAACTTGGTCTTTGGGAATGGGACATAGTACGTATAGAGCATGTCTGTCTGGTTCTCTGCCCCGAAAACCATGTTGTTCTGCTTACCAAAGCTGTCGACGCTCAGCATGATAACCGGCTGCATCGTCACAGGCCTCATTTGCCATTGCTCAAGCAATTGAAAATTGAAGATGTGCATCGTAATAATTAGTTATTATTTTGAATAATTTCGAATAGAACTGAATTTCAAAACCTCTTAAATGCGACCGTGCTTCATCACATCGATCTTCCAGTCCCCCATCAAGTTGATTGGCGAAAAAGGCTGGAAGGACTCCCGCATCTCCAGGCCATGAGCCGAAGGAATGAGGGCTCTAGTGGCAATGGTCAGCGCAAGATTCTCACGCGTCTGCAGCCTGAAGATTACATAGTTGCTCTGCTGCCATCCTTCAGGACCAAAGGCATCCGACTCCACACAGGTCGATCGCTTCTTCGTGCTCTTTGCCTTTGGAGACAGCTCTGGAGCATCTGAAAGTGTGATGCCCAGTTTCTTCACTGCAGCTTTCCGGGTTTGCGAAATTGCTTGCATTCTGGTGGAGCTCCAAACCATTGGCTTGATGTCGATGTACCACTCGTCAGTCTTGTCCTGCTCAATCAGCTTCTGGAACACGGCCGCGTCAAAGGCATGGAAGCCCACCAGAGTCCAGTCTCGACACGTCATGCTGACTAGGACCGCAGGGCAATGGACCGATAAGCGAAGCTGAGTGAAACCAAAAAAAAGCTGCATTGCAATACAAATCCAAAGTCTGTGCCACCACTGGCCAATGGCTGGAAAAGATCTCACAACACTGGAAAAAGTAATCTTTCTGACTTACAAGATTGAAAATCACAGAGGCCCAAACCTTCAATGAGATTAAGCCGCGCAGGACCGCAGGACTGCTGAGCCTTTGGATTGGCATGAGCCAGGAGCACAGCATGCAAACTAAGATTCAACTCGACTCTCTTCAAGACAGTGACAACTTGCTGCACTGTTGGAATCTCAGGATCCAGCCTGCCCAGCAAGCAAAACCGAGCTATGCCTACCAAGCGAAAAAAATGGCCCAATCATATTTGTCAGACATTTGACCCACTGCGCCTCCATGGCACGAGCTACACAGGGCGTCACCGCTGGGCAAACGTCTGAGGTCCAGTTGCCTCACCAAGGAGGAATGATCTAAGGCCTCAAAAATCTTCCCAGGACACCATGTGTGTGCTGATTAACCAAACAGAATCAATACCTAAATTGCCTCAAGACATTTTATGAAGTCAATTCCTATTACACATATCGAGGACCGCCAGACCACAGGACCAATGCCTTCGCAGAATCCAAGACAAGCTACTGCGCTTCAAGAACACCCAATTTTTGATCACATGCATGCACTTGCATGCGTTGATGAGGACCATGGTTTCTCCACTGCTTCCATCCGCTACTCGTGCCTTCAGCTCTTCCACCCCTCGGATGCCTTTGAGAGTGTCCAAGTGTTGGAGGACTTGGTCACGGACGACAGCTGGCTTGCTTCCGCACCAGCGCCCAAAAGTCCTACTGTAGTTGCCATTCCTGAAGCAGGAGAGCCAAAGTCATGGCAAGGCATCAACACCTCTCTCCTCATTTTCAAAACAGGCATAATACTCTAATTGTGAAAGAAGTAATCAAGGTTCCAATCTTGAGGGTCGCATTCGCCGTCACACATGGGACCCCCAGCTAACCGACCCAGTTGACGCAATGTCTCCGCAAAGTGGGGCTCCATCAGTCGACTTGCCGGGGTGCCGATGAGGTGAAGCCTAGGTATTAGTTTCTGGCTTCAAGGTGCATGTCTCAACTGCCAAAAAATTGACACTGATTGTGCATCATCAAGATAATTCAATCAATTCAGCATTAAACTGTTCAGACCAGAAACCTGTCAATGTCCACCTGCCAAACATTCTGGGACTTCTTCCCAGGGGCATTGCTGACAAAGATTTTTTCCAGGGATCCATCCAAGAACTGGGCTGCTAAAGACAGCAAGTCCTTCAGACCTGCTTTGGCCACATCGCGATTGGGCCTGATGTAGTGTACCTGCAATGTGGCAACTTCAAGAGTGAAGCGGCCGCAGGACCACTGGAGTGCTGGATACCAGATTCAAGAAATGTGAGTGAAGTTGCTAAACAGGCTGCAAAAAATGAAAGAGCCAAGCCTTTCCCTTGCGCTTCACCAACTTTGAAGGCAAGAACGCCTTGCGGTTGCCTGGGCCTTCTGTTTGGCGAAAGAAAGCCACAATCGCATTGGTCAGTGACACGCTTTTCTCAGACGAGGCATGGTCCAAAAGGAACTCCGCAAACCTTGCAGGAATTCGGAAGAAAAACTAGCTTCTTGTTGGGTTGAATTTTAAATCCCATTGTGAGATAACATCTAGCTAAGGAACAAAGCACTTCGAAGGTAGACACCCATGATGACAAACCCAAGCTGCTCTGTGCGGGTCAAGCGTTTCAAGGACTTGAGCTCCAGCAAGTTGGCCAAGTGTGTGGTGACCATGTCTTCGCCTGCCAGCACGCAGGCAGGCAAAGCGTACCCCAAAACAAAGGCACACATCTTTCGAAGTCATTAATCATGAAATGGAGAAAAGGTGCAAATGCTCAGGATCTGGGATTGCTGAGCAAATGATTGAGACATATCCAGAAGGGGAGCTACACTTGAAAATACTTCCGAAGCTTGAACCGGCAAGGCCTCGCATCTTCCCAACAGGGTGCAGGTAGCTTCCCTCACAGCTTTGCAAAAACGTCAATTGCCTGCCCTGCATTCTGAGAAAGGGGTTTTCACAGTGGAGCACTTTGAGCACAAGATTGTCCGGGTCCTGCAACTTAAAATGGAACACAACACTTGCAAGGCAATGAAAAATGCATGGCAGAATGTCAGAGCCACATTGATGAATCTGACAGCTGTCCTTCTCAAGTTTGGGAATGAAGCAACGAGTGCGGTACACCAAGTAGCCCGCCAATAAAGCCTGCAGGAACCACTTGCCGTTAGTTTAACAAAAACATAAATGCCTCTCCCAAGTGCATGGCCCTACTGCAACTTCTTGGCAGCAAAAAGCGAGCCGAGAAACGCCCGGGAGAGCTGTAGTGAAAAAGTGTCTGAACAAAAAATCTAGCACCGTTGCAAAATTCTTGTCCACGCTTTGAATGCATTGCGATGCTGCCTCTGAAGGATCCATCGAATTGGAAAGGGTTGACTCGACATGGGCAACAATTCACGGGTAAACAGCATCTATTATATTAACTTCCATTTTATCAAAACGTTACAAAAAAAAGCTTTTGTAAAAGCCGTATCAAACAAACAGTTACTTACATTGTTCAGAACTAATATTAGTTAAATATACGTCCATACACCTGAACCATTTTTGCGCAAATGAGGTTGATCAAAAGAAAGATCGATAGACGGAAACGGACAGAGAGACAAATAGACTATCCAATATGGGTAGACTAAAGCATTAGATACATGAAAGGCTAGTGTCATGAACTGGGATATTAATAGTGAGATGGAAGACGGAGGAAAAAGATGGGGAAAAAGAAAGATTCACGGATGCATATGTGGATGGATGGAATGGAAAGAAAGAAAAAAAGGTAGATAGGTCGGTAGAAGATAGATCGATCGATTGATAGATAGATGGATAGATAGGCAGGCAGGCAGGTAGGAAAATAGACAGCGAAAATACATGGTAGATTACTAAGTGCATGATACTATTATTGTTAAAAAAAAGCGCAGAAGAGTAAAATATTAATTAAAGCAAAGCAAAGCAAAGTATAATATTGTAAAGTATAGTAAAGTATGGTAAAGATACACAGATAGAAAGGTAGATAGGTAGTAGATCATGGTAGATAGATAGATAGATAGATAGACAAATAGATAGATTGATTGATTGAGTGATTGATTGATTGATTGATTGATTGATAGATGGAAGTCTAGTAGATAATGGATGGAATGATGCATAGACAGAGGGATAGGTTAGTTAGTTAGTTAGATAGGTAGATAGATAGATACATTGATAGACAAACAGATAGAAGAATAGATCGATAGGTTTGACAGAATAGATGAATAGATGGATGTGATAAGTTGAAAACACAAAAGACAGATTGATATGGCCAAAGGGCTCCATAGAAGATGGATAGGGATAGATAGATGCATACTACATACATTTGATAGATATAGACAGATAGATAGCTAAAGGGTAGATAGATAGATACATAGATAGATAGATAGATAGATAGACAGATAGATAGATAGACAGATAGATAGAAAGACAGATATTACTAGTATTATAGATTAGACACTAGGCTAGATAGATAGATCTAGAAAGGTCTAGATAGATAGATCTAGATAGATAGATCTAGATAGACAGATCTAGCTAGGTAGACAGATCTAGCTAGATAGATCAAGCTAGGTAGGTCTAGCTTGATAAATGATGATAGATCTAGTTAGATAGGAAGCAAAGGTTAGATGCATAGGTAGGTAGGTAGGCAGGCAGGTATTGGCGGTAGAGGTAGGTAGGTAAGCTTGAGGGATTGGCAGATTGGCAGAGGGGAAAAGAAAGATAACAGAGAGGGAGATAGACAGGTAATAGATAGATGGACAGATAGATGAATGCGCGAAGGAAAAAAGATAGAAGCATGGCTATTCGAGATGGGAAGAGATAAGAGAAGAGAGAAAAATGAGAGAGAGAGAGAGGGAGAGGAACAAGCACCCTAACAGGCAAATGACTATTACTCATCTTATTATTAACTCGATTTCGAAACCTGATGTAATAAACTTGCTGCTGTGTCAAACACAACCACCAATTTTGCGACAGGAGTTGCCTTTAACTCTCTCCTGATTTAGCGAGACTATCGAATAGCTATTCTAGACTAAAGCTATAAATGGCACATCGGCAGCAGGTCGTAACGCAATGATAAGCTTCAGGCTCTTCTTAGTGCTGCAGCAATATTTAGATCTCAATAGATTATTATGGTGCCTTTAGAAGCTTTGGGTCGCATGGTTTTCAGACGCGGCTCTGTGTTGGCTGCTCATCAGTGATTTTTGCGTTCTGTGTGTTTGTTTCTTGCGTTTGAGAACATTCCGCAGGTCAGGGTTTTGCAGCTGTGATCATATGGCTTAGTGAAATGTCGGCCTGTTTCGTGCTGCACGATTGTTTTCCATTTTCACTGCCATCATTAGGTCAGGTCAGGTGATTATGCGCGTGCGTCTTGTGCTGATGAGTTGGGAACAAACGCGCTCTTCTATGCTGCCAGAAAATTTATGCTTGTTTTGCGATCCGCATCTTCTAGCCCTATACCTGTCTTGCAATGAGCATTGATTCCACCCTGGCATGAAGGAAATGCTAAATGTCTGGGACTACATTAAGGCATGGAAATTCTCTCTTGGCAGAATTGGAAGATAACATGTGGAGCAAGGGAATAGGAGAGAGAACCACTATTCTCGTCATTGTCAGGTAAAAGGGAATTCAAAGCTGTACAAAACTATGCGCTCAGAGAAGGTCTGTCTTGATCACATCAACTCTTCAAGCCAAATCAACAAATTTCATGCCGTGACACATTGAAGGCAAGGCGGCTTGTACGGTTCCACTCCTCTTTTGGCAAGCCACACTGAACAGTGGCCATCCACAGCCTCACTGCTTTTTTGGCTTCCACTGGTGTTGGAGGCATGGCCTCACAGGTGTTGGAGGTCAACACACACGTTTACATACTTGTAAGTTTTTTGTAGTTTTACATGCATTCTATGAATATGCATGCACATATGCACATACTCATACATAGAGATACATAAAGATGCATGCTTCACACGTGCGACAGAGATATTATACATAGTATGCGCATTTTTACATATATATATATATATATATATATATATACATATACATATACGTATATACGTATATACGTATACATATACACATATACATATACATACATACATATAATATATATATATACATAATTATACATATTTATACAAATATGACATTGATGCGAAGATGCACTTAAATCATGCGTAGATCCACTAAGCCATGCGAAGATGCAAAATCCTCAAAAATTCTGAAGCTATAAGCGGCGTGGCACTGGTTTTTAAAAACCGAGGGCGTATTGAGAAGGGCAATGCCCAGGTCAATACGCCCTTGGTTTTCGAAAACCGGAGGTGGATTGAGAGGAGAGAAAGCTTCCCAATTGTACGATTCCTGAGTTTTGGTATTTGGAGGGGAAAATCCCCTTTCATTACGCCCTTGGTCTTTGAAAACTGGAGGTGTATTGGCTTGGGGTGATTCTGGGCTGTTTTTGACGCAAAATCGAGAAAACAGCCAAGCCGGATGAAGAGATCTTTTTCCATCTTTTTGCTACAGGCTGGAATCATTTGAGCTGCGATGTGTTGAAACGACCTGAGATTCCACGTGTCTGTTTCAATGTTCTGATGCACCGCATAAAAGATAGAACATCACCGACTGAGCTCAATGTCTTCACTGAGCTAGTCTTGCCCCTCTTGGAGTTGCTCTCCCCTGCAACTACAGTCCACCTGGAGCCCTCCGATTTGGCACATGCTTTGAGTGCACTGCAAATGGCATATGACCTTTCAGGTGGAACTAGCATCAAAGAATAACTGCGGAGGCTTGGCTTAATAATAAACACTCGGCAGCCCAATGAAACAACGTAACTTTGCTTAAGAGGAGTCAAGGAGCCGATTGACCGCAGGACCAATCTGAAGTTGAAAAGATCTACTCCGCAGAGCAGATCGAAACCACAAGAACCGATCCAGCTTCCAAGCTTGACGGGTAGCGACTTCAACATCTGCCCGACAGGCAATGCACAAGCCCTTGGCGTAGCAGTGGAGCAAGCTAGCAACCTCAGCTAACAACAACAGGTCATGTACTAGCAAATCTGAAAGAGAATTCAAAGAACACCTCGAAGCACCTCAATTTTTAGCAGGCGTTGACAGAAAGAACCTTCACAGTGCCTCTGAATTAGATGAAAACGAATTCAACACTCAGCCTGCCCAGCGTGTTCCACGCAGGCACGCTTTGTGCAAAGGTAAGCAGGGAAGCTTCACCTTCTTCTGGGATTTTAGCCTTGAGGCGTCAACCTTCACTCTTCTTTTGATGCCAACCTTCAATCCGAATCGCTCACGGAGCTGCCTTTCTAATTTCTTCTCTGCCGCAGTCAGTGATTTCTTTCTTGCTGCTGGCATGGGGGCCGAAGGGACCGCATGGACCGCAAGAACCATGTTGCCTTCTTGTGGCAATCTCCCGCATCTAGACCCAGGCTGGGCCCAATCCACAAGGGCGATGGCAACCAACATTGCTACTCCCACAGTCTGGAGATGCATCATGTTCCCACCCATGTCCTCCAACTCAGCATCGGTTATGCCTTCAAAGGACATGGTGTGCACTGGCAGGCAATGTAGCAAGAGCTTTTCCATGGGAGCTAACATTCTCCGAGCTTCAGACACAACCACGTGGGACCCAGGGGTGATGGTAGGTGTGCAATCAGATCGCAAAGGCACACGGCCCAAACTTTGGGACAAGTCAGCAACTGCCAGTCTAGGCATGCTCTTGTCCGTCAGCAAGTTCTTCCACACATCACGCTCACGTGGTAGGTGAAGAAAAAGTTCATCAGGGCTTGGCATGCTTGGGTCTGGCTGGATCTGGCTCTCAGCATGCTCCAACTGCCAGGCTGCATGGCGCTGCTTCCATTTCTGCGACCTACTGTCGCCACCAAAGTTTGCAGCTTTGGCATCTTCCCACCTTTGCTGGCGAAGGGACTGGTTTTCCAAGACAAGCTTGTGCTCTGCAGGCAAGAGCCTCTTGCCAAGTGGGACCGCAGGACCGCTGGAGCTCTTCAACCTTTGCCAAATATGGTTGTACATGCCTTGAGCCACTTCTTCACCAACAATGGCCACATCCTGTCGAACTCCTACAAAATAGTAGCGCGGCCTGCTGACGGGCTCACCTAAATCCGTGGGATTGAGCAGGTGAACTACCACCATGTAACCCAAATCCCTCAACGTCTGCATCACTTCATCCATGCAGCGCTGTATTCCTGGAACGTTTTCCAAAACAAATGAAGCGGGCTGAGACTTGCGTACCCTGGTGACTACGGAGTAGAAGATCTTTGCTTGGTCCTCTTCAAGAAGCCTCGTGTTCACGTGAAGCATTGAAAAGGGCTTACAGCTGAAGCCAGCAACATAGAGGTCAATGTACGGAACAACCTCCTCTGCACTGTTCAGGACATCGGTATACAGGGCATGTTCAGGAGGACTATTGGCACTGATCACCTTGCGCGGGGCAGGTCCACTCTCACAGCTCCAGATGTGGCTATGTTGCACAGCCATGGCCCTCAAAGCATGGATTGGGCTTTCTACCCCGCTGCAATCTGTGCCAACTCGCAGGGGCTGGGATTCAAACAGCTTTTTGCCGTGGTCAAGCAAGTTGTCTGCTGGGCAACTCAAGGACAGCAACTGAAGGGCTGCTTGAACACGAGCCCGCATGTTTGGGCCCCAGTCATCTAACCATCTCCGAAGGTATGCAGGCAACATCAAAGAAGTGGCTTGACGCTACTGCTAAACCCAAAACAATCTTGAGCAAGGAGAAGTTTACGCATTGAGATGCAAGCAACACAAAAACTAGTTTAATTTGACGCAGCAGTTCGTCATTTGCGCATGAAAAGCCCAAGCTCATTGCACACCAAGGAACCCATTGAGGGTTGTCCTCCGTCTTCAAGTCTAAGTCGGAAAGCTGTTCCACCACAAAAAGGTCTGCATCCGAAACCGAGATGAGAGCTACGTTCACACAACCAGAAGGCAATTTCAAACTGCTTGCCTTGGGGTCCTGTAGCTTGAACAGCTGTGCCACCTTGCATGTCTTGGCCCGCACCAAATGGATTGGCAAATTTGGGTTGGTCGGAGGAAGAAGGCCACCTGATTTCGCAGCAGTTGGCTCATATGGCATATCTCCTGCTCCTCGTCTTGAAGCTGCTTGCTCATGTCCTGTCGGTCATGATATCTGTGCTTGCACAACTAGTAAGCGCACAGGGTTCAAATCGCTGACAAATAACTTAGTTCAGTTCAACATAATGGGCAAAAAACTCTTGCAGCACTTCTTGGGCAACACAATAAACAAAACATGCTGCTCTTCTTGTGGACAGCAAGATTCGTTGTCTTTTTCGGGCTGTATGCTCCCGAAACAATGAGCTGGGATGCTTGCGCTTTGCACTGCTTGATGAACTTGGATCACCGGAACTGCTTGAAGTGCTGGTTGACCAACGTGTGCCTTCGAACAGAGAAGCTGACGGAGCCGGTGGCTGCAATGGTAATGCCATCCCTTCAATGAAAGAAGGCACAGCCAGCCCTCTCTTTTGAACTTTCTCTCCAGCCTTGTTCAAACTACTCATGGCCTCTCCGTGCTTTCGCTGAAAATTTGCAAACGAACTGCGCGCGCTGCCTTTCAGGGCAGCACGTGGTTTAGCAGGCCCCTCTTGGTGCTTGAAACTATATTTGTACTGGAAGCGCCTGCCGAAGCAATGGACCCACATCTTTGCACAAGAACGGGCAAAATGAGAAGGTGCAAGCTGATGCTGCCCAGACTGGCTGTGCGAGGATTCAAAGAGTTCTCTCGCGCTTTTGGGTCCGTCTAGCGCCACTTCCAAAACAGCAGCCATTGTGCGACCACCTTCATCTCCCGGCCCCGAATGGGCAGCCAGTTGGCGGCATAACTCTCCCAAATTGCGTTCAAGAGTCGTGGTATTCGTTTTCAAGCCCAAGTAAAAAACAATCATAGACGCAAGGTCGGTCATGTGCTTGAAAGACTGCTTTGGAAAAAACTTGCACCGCCATTCAGGCAAAAGGACCAAGGCCCAAGCTTGGCGGTTTGGGAGCTTTCATGAGTTCATGTTGGCTGCTTGCTGAAGTTTGCAGAGCATCTTGGCACAATCCGCAAACTCTCTGACCAACCGCTGGTTGAGTTTCAGGATCTTGGCTAGGCCCTCTGCAGCGCTAGAAAGACTTGGCCGTTTCGCTGCGTCTCCCCACTGCGGCAAGTCAAAAGCCATCAGTTTGTGAATAAGCTCATCACCAGTCAGGTCTACCTGCACCCTCTCAAGCATGTCAGCAACAATCTCCCTCATTTCGCCCATGATGTTGCGGATATCTTGAATGGAGGCCCGAGTGCAGAGGTAATGTACTTTGGAACCATAAAATATCCTAAGTAAGCGGCAAGGCCGAAGTTGAATTTGAAGTGCAATAGAGGTTGAAGGGCATCTGATTCTCCTCGATCGTTTGCTACTAAGAGAACATAATAATACTATTCTGTGATTACGGCCTATGCTCAGGCATATCTAACTGCTGATAAGGCTCGGCTCTGGTGTCTCTATCTGCTCAAAAACCGTTTGCGTCATTGAGCGGCCATTTTGACCGTCAGAAGCCAGTGGAACTTGCTTGGCATCTCCCAGCACGTAGCCCTCAACAAACAAGAGCCGCATCCTTTGGCAAAAGGCATCTACTATTCCAGAAGTCTGAGCGGGGTCTGGATCATCTACATCGAAATTCTCCCGGAGAAAAGCGAGGCACTCTGTAGAATAATCACAGGTTAACCCACATCGAAACATGTTTTTGGGCGTCATGTCTTGCAATGCTGCTTGGGCCCTTGCGCGGACTTCTTTGGAGCCTCTTTCCTCACTAGACGCGTGGCAGTGGGCTTCAAACCCTGAACGAAAAAGATGAAATGAAGAAAGCAAGAGGTGTTCCTTGAAAATTCTCAACTTACAGGCCATGAGCAGCAAGGCACATCTGCCGCTTGCATCGCGCAGACAACGGCAGTGGCCCTCAGCATGCAGCAATACTTCATCATGGGGACCGCCGTAGAATCAAATCTCTGCTTCGCAAAAGAGAATGTGTGCATTACCTTATCCACTTCAAGCATGACCGAAGCATCAGAACACGCAGGGGCTGCAGGGACCGCATGGACGGCATGAACCGCTTGAGCGCGGAGGAGAGCTTTTTGGGCTGAGATCAACCTTGACTTCCACACTTCTGAATTCTGAATGTCAGGGATCAGTGCGTGTTTGGCATTGAAGAGTCTATCCCATTGTTGCTTGAAATGGTCATTGGCATGGAGAGGATCTTTACTTGCAATCCTCACTTGATGAGCAACGTCACAACTCACCCAAACGAAGTTGCAGAGCTCTGCCTTCCTAGACAGCAACTGACCGCATTTGTGGGCACTACCTCCCTGGTCAGAAACGTAATGTTGGACTTATGGAAGGAGCTCACTGACAGGTCTGTCTGGCTCCAGAAAAAGATTCGTCGCAATGCGGTGAACAGTTCCACGCGAATGCTGATGAATGCAGCTGGATTGCATACACTTCCTAAAGGGGGGGAAGTAGACAACAGAAAAGGGCATTAGGCACTGAAAGCCTCTGGGAATGCTGGCGCAGAATATTAGTCAATAATCATCACGGGGTTTATTAGTCAAAAACTCTTATTAACAAAGAAAAAACGTTTGTCCTGGAACGCACTTCGAAAGCCCCCCATTTCGTGGATAGTCGGCTGCCTAGCCTTGGCTGCAAGTGGTTGTGAAAACATCCAATCAGTCTACTGCAGCTTGCATCTTCTAGCACCAAAAAAAGCTTCAATCAATCAAATCAGTCAACAATCGCTTGCGCTGTTCTGGATCTTTTGCGAGCACGCTCATCAAATGCGCACAAAAGAGGCATCCTATAGCCCATGGTCCCTCACGACGTGCTGGCCGCTCGGCAAGCCAAATAGTTTGCACTGGTTTGCCCCAACACTTATGCCGCAAGCTACCAACAGAAGCCCATTTCTTTTGAAACTTCAGGAACCTTTCAGGGCATCCCAAGCAAGAAAAACTGTGGATGCAACGCTTTGGCCAAACAATTTCAACCCCTTGCCAACACCTGCCTGCAACGTGCACAAGATGAACAAGCATCAGTCCCTTGGTGTGCAGCTAAATGTGCTGTGGATGAGTCCGCAGCCAAACCCACGAGTTGCCAGTCTCGGTCCACTGATTCAGCAAGGGTCTCTGAGGCATCTGTGACAGCTACTGCTGGATGATCACTCCCAGCTGCAGCTTGCCTAGCTCGAGAAGAAGCTGGCTTGACACTGGCTCTCCCACGACCATTGCCTTTCACAGGCCTTGAAGGTTTGATGCCAGTGCGGGCTCCTTTTGGAGGTTTTATGCCCCAACGAGCTCCAAGATCGGTCTTGCCCATCAAAAAAAGTTTGTGCGCCAAAGTTTGTCATGCCAATGCTGTCTGAATTCCCAAGATTGCTAACGGTAAGTCAAATAATAATTTTGATGACCCCACGTTGTCTGGAAACTGCATCGAATATGAAATTTATCTTTTCAAACAGCTTGAAGGACCGCAGGAACACTTGGACCAGCAGATTTGCAAAGATGTAGCCAGCAGTAAGTTGTCATCGCATGAAACCACTGTGATTAAAATGCTTTGAATCTAGGTTGCCACCGAATGAGACAATCGAGCTATGATAGCTGCTCCAGGCCTTGAGGCAGGAGCTGGGCAGCAGCACAGCAGCTAATACCTGTGCAGTGTGTGGAATGGATTTTGGGTAGTGTTCATGCGGGTAGCTGCCGTGAACAAACAGCCCTGCATCACTTTGAGATTAAAATCGCCCGCCTACACACACTATTATTTAGTGGAGAACATGGGATTGCAAATGTTGGATGGCACTGACCATGGCCATGTCTTAGCCCTGCACCTCCGGGTACGTTGCCGAGCTGGAATGGGGCAGCGGCTGAGGCCTGCCAGAAATGGGGACTGCCTTCATGTCATAATCACTGACTGGAGCTGAGAACTCCAAGCAAATTATCAAATCAAATTCAATGCCAAATTCAATCAATTGCTAGCGCAAGTCTGCCGCCTCAAAGAAAAGGTGCCTGCATGCAGTGGTCACCTTAGAAGTGCCGGCTGAACCAAACTGGTGCTCGACACATGGCTTAACAAGGACTCGAAATCAAAACCTGGTTTAAATGAATTGAATAATTTTTCTGTAGCTGAGTAGCTGTTTCTCCAGTTTAGAATCTCTGCATGGACCACAAGGACCGCAGGACCCGAAAAAGCACTAAGAGAGGCCGGGCCAAGACATTGAGTGGAAAGCAACCGCTTTAAAGACGCACCAGTTTCTGAAATCACCAATGCGCCACATCAACTGCAAAAAGCATTCGAAACATGGGCAGAAGCGGGCAACTTCACACCAAGGGCGCCACTTTGTTGCTCCTAATTTGCCAATCTTGAGCTCTTTCAATGTCTGCACTAAAAGGTCTGATTGCACACAAGAACACAAACAATGGAGTGTCCGGCCATATTGCACGGCCAAACTAGCGAATAATTGATTGCTGCAAGAAGTTCAGCACTTAATTAGAGTGACTTGACAGCAACATGGATGAAGCTGAAATCACTGTGAGGAACGAAGACACTAAATTGACATAAATCAAACAACTGTGTCAGGCGCCCGGTTGGAGTTGCACCAAGAGCAGGCACAGTCTGCATTGAAAGTGGTCTCCCAAGACTTGGACCGTTCTGACAGATCACACAGCAATGCCTGCATGATTTCCTCTGCGTTCCTTACAAGCCTTCTGGCATTTGCGGCTTGTGTTTCAAACTGGCGTTTGGAATTGCAACTTCCAATCTGCACCTTTCTGCAAAAAACTTCCCCCAAGCCTAGGCATGAGAAGCGGTTTTCAATCCTGGAAATGAAAGCTTGTTTCTTGAAGCTGTGTGGCTTCTCCTCAGCCTGAGCCACCATCGCAACCGCCAGCAGCAAAACAAGCCGTAGAAGGCGGCGATGTGATGGGTCCTGCAAACAATGCATCCACATTGGGTGCAATCAAGATGTGACAACACACTTGCAATGCTGACATGGACTTGAACTCAACTGCGAAAGAAATGGCTCCGTTTAATGTTTATCCCTTACACCCTGTTACCCCATGCTTTGCCTCTTCAGCGAAGTCAACCGCAAGGACCGCTGGGACCGCAGGACCTGATGCAGGTGAGCGGGAAGCGAAATGTGTCATAAAGGGTTTCGACTCAAGAACAAGACCATGGCAATATATATATATAAAAATAATATAATTTAATATATATTATAGATCTGATATAACTTACATCAGTTATATTAATATGATAATATAATTTCACAACTATTCAACTTATGATTGATTAGTTCATGATTGATTAGTTCATGATAGATGACCATCTGAATTGCGTCTGCTCTCTGTGGGTATGCATCAAGGCTAAAAAATATCTTCTGACTCTGACGATGTTTCCCTATTATGAATTGTCATTTTAGCCAACCAACTATCGCGACAACCTTCCCACTGGTGTGCACCTCTGTGCGCGTTGGATGGCAAGGCCTGGCAGGCAAAAACCGATGAATGATTCAAAACGAAGAAGTAACCCTACTTTCTTTCACGGTCTGACTACAAAGTTGACTGCAAAGCCGCAGCGTACTTTTATCTTGTCGATTTCGTTTGTGGAAGATGGACCGCAGGACCGCTGGACATGCGACTGCAAAATCATGTGGTCGGCAGCGCAATTCCCAGCCCATCCATGTCCAAAAGCATGGTGTAAAGTCCCACAAACAAAAAACACTTGATTCGACTTTGAAACACGGTCATTGATCGAATGTGATTTTTTCAACAGGACTGCATCCACCTTGCAAATCTGCACTATCACTGCAGGATCCAAAAATCAAAGACCTCAGTTCAAGTTCCAGGAATCCCAACCGCCATCATTCTGGGGAGGGCGTGGCGGAGCGGGCTTCGCCTGCGCCTGCGCTGGCTGGCCCTGTGCGGCCTGTGGCTGGCCCTGTGCGGCCTGTGGCTGGCCTTGTGGCTGGCCCTGTGGCTGGCCCTGTGTGGGGGTCTGCGCAGCAGGAGCAGCACTGGCAGGTGGAACAGTTGACTGTCCAAAATGCACAGTGCTAGGTGGCCACCACTGTGTCTGTGGCTGAGCTGGGCCCCACTGTTGCTGTGCCTGAGGCGCAGCTTGGCCCCACTGAGCTTGTCCTTGACGTTGGCCCCATCCATCTCCATCACCAGATCCACCAGGTCGGACACCACCACCACGGTTGCCACGACGCTGATGAGCGGTCACAGCATCATCCATGCTGCCACTCTCCCTGAAAGTGCTGAAGCAGTAGTCAGGGCCCCTGTTGCCGCTGTCCATCATGCCAAGATCGAGGCCGCGTGGCCACCGATTGCATCGGGCCAAGTGGACCATGAACGGCCTCCCGCGAGCATCATCCATGCGCGTCAACCTCATGGCTAAGACATTGTTGATGTTCGCATGCCGAGCCACCATCGCACGGTCCTCAGAATGGCTGAATGCAAACATGGTTGAATTTTAAACAATGATACGATCAGAGATATTGGGCCCTGACCGCATTAAATGGACACAACATTTACACAGTCTTTATTCCCAAACCTTAAACTTATTATTAAATAGGGTGCAGCAATACAGCCAGTCCCCACCCCCCCCAAAAAATGAAATGATAAATAAGAACGCTTCAACTTATACTACAAAGCCTCCACTGCCATGCCATCCCAGAGCAAATCAAACTCTTCAGAAGTAGCTCCGGTCCACACCACCGTGACTTCCCTGCGTGATCCTGGCCTGCAATGCCACTCCTCGTCGACAAAGTCCCCCTTGAAGCATTCGCACTGCAGCAGGGTCATTGTCTCAGGTAAACAATGTTTAAATATCAAAACAAATATTCACACACATTCCTGTGATAACATTGGCATGTTTCAAATTTACCAATATTATTTACAAATTCAACATCGATCATCATTTCTCATAGTATGTCTGCTGTTGGATTATTATTTAATAAAGTCAAACATGCTTTGGCCCCGGCCAGCAAGACCCAAGTCGGTGTCACGTAGCGGCTCTGTGCCACCTGTGCCTCCTTGTAAGTCAAAACGTAGAACCAACCGCCGCCTTCTGCAGTAACCCACACACTGCGGGCACCGGGGCCAGGAACTGCGCCATAGTTGAAGAATTGGAGGGTTCCACGATCAAGGCGGTGAAGCATGGCCAGGTCTTCGTTCCGCAATGTCTGGCCAGATGTCACAGCATATTGGACCCCCGTCGCCTCCTGCATCTCGCGCACTGTGGCGAACCCACGCAGGAAGAAGCTTTGGCCCAAGATCCTCCTGTTGCCATCCTCAACACTGAGCGCCCCTTCCTCCCCCTGTGCCAAAGCATCCAAGGACCTAGGGGCCACTCGTTGCACCCCAATCTGGGTCCGATCCAAGAAGGCCTCAGCGAACTTCAGGACGTCCCTGCAGTAGAGGGCGACGTGCAACAGGTTGCCCTCTGCAGACATTGGCAATGCCCATCCAGCCCAATCAGCGCCCTGCCATGGTCGAAGAAAACATAGCCGACAAATGATAAATTTCAATGATAACCTGTTTGATAATCAATAAGTTTGATCAGAGTATTGGGAACACCAATTCTTTCAAAAAATCAACAGCCGGCTTCAGCTTTTTGCCCACGCAGTCCCGTTGCTCACGAAGGTTGTACCCCCGCGCAGCTCCGTTCATCATCCAGGGGTAGAGGAGGATGGGGCAATTGAACACGCCACCTGCACCAGCCTCTGCTTCGGTGAACTGCTCAAGAAGCTCTTGGACAGCACCAGCGACCTGGTTGCATGAGCATTGGTGGTTGAAATTTGGGACAATGGAAAACGGACCAATATTGGAAGTCAGCGACCTAACAAACTGGGGGAAATTAGCAATATATGGACCTGGAAGGCAGCAACCAAACAAACTGCAATGATTGTGTACTAAACGTCAAAGAAGGCACCCTGACCCAAATCCGGGGGATGGAGCTCAGGACCGGGATCCTCCGAAGTAGGTCTCGGGCTTGGTCGACCAAGGCGCCATCCGTCAGCTTCAGGTCTCAGTTTGCGGGATAGCGGATGGCACCAATATCATCAACTGCACATCAACTACATTATTTCCGTTTATCAAAAAAAGAGTTGTCATTGAGTTATAGGAAAATGATTGAAAAACGAACCATCATTAATTATAAAGCTTTGCTGGCGAAAATCTGGGACGAGGCACAGGCGCAGATCTCTGACTGCGACTCATGGGTTCTGATGCCGCCCCTGTAAAAGGAGCCAACCACGAAGTTGAACCCGGCCAGAGCCCAGCTAAAGTCGACCCCTGTGTCATACCGGCGGCGGAAGCCAGCCGGAGCCTGGGTCATCGTCACGGAGAACTTCTGGATGTCTTCCTGGCGCAGCATCAGGAGTTCTGCGCTCATGGCGGGCTGCTGGCTCAGAAGAGTGCTGACGCTCTCCACGATCTCGCGCTGCGCCCGCTGGTTGTGGTCAAACGCGGCCTCCACGAGGGGATCTTGGTAGTGGGACCGCTGGGACCGCTGGGCCAAGGACTGCACATCAGCCTCCTCAAGCTCCTGGGCCAAGAAGTCCTCCACATGCTGGGCCTGCTCTTCCTCCAGCGGGGCTGCAGGCTGCAAGGCTTCCGGCTCGCCGATTGGCAGCTCTGGCTGTGCCGCCGGCTGAGCAACTCCTTCCTGATCCGCCATCCTGACTCCACGCGCAATGACCGCAAGGACCGCAGGAACCATGTGACGTCACCAAGCCGAGAGCTTCTTTGGGCAAACAGGGGGCAGCAATGATGGTGTAAATAGCAATTGAGTGGCATTGATCATGGGCTATTTCAGGAATTTTCAGCCAATTTACAATTATTAAAGTCCAAGTTGGCACATCGTTGCTCCCAGTCATCCTGATCCCGGTCAAGGCTGGCCTGCAAAGGGGAGATGTGGCTTGGCACCGCAGAAGGCAACGGCTGGACAGGGCCTGGGCACAGAGCGATGGGTGAACTACTGGACCGTTGGACCCCTGGACTGGTGGAAGAGCAAATGACCTTAAATTGCTATCAAATTAAGCTATGATGTGGAAAAAACTCAAATGTGATACGGAAGCATCATTTGGATGCTCTTTAGCCTCAAATCTGACTGAGGGCAAGACCAAGGAAAGCGATGGCTTTGACTATGCAGTGGTGCTGGAACCAAACTGGCTACTTTAAGGACGCTAGCGAGACACTCACACAAACGGAAAAAAATAAAAAATATGCGAAATGCCAACGTAGATTATATCAATATCACCAATATTCTAGTTGCTGGTATACCTACCCCTCTGAAAAATATGAGTTCGTCAGTTGGGATGATGAAATTCCCAACTGAATGGAAAGTCATTCAAAATTCCATGGTTCCAGTCACCACCAACCAGTTATTGTTTTACCCACATTATTTCATACTACAACGATCAACCACAATATTTACCAGCACCCAGCGACTCGCCAGGTCGGCCGTCCGCTTCGAAAGGTTGAACCTGAGTTTAGGCTGCGAAGTCACTGGAGTGTCCCAAGTCCCTGTCCAGACCTTGAAAACTCCAAGTCCCTGAGGTCCAACAATTTTCGGCAAATCAGATTTATGATCTGCTTGGTGGTTGAAACAACCCCTCTGAAAAATATGAGTTCGTCAGTTGGGATGATGACATTCCCTAAATGGAAAAATAAAACATGTTCCAAACCACCAAGCAGTTCTGTATTCTTAGAGTTTCCAAATCTGAACTAAAGCCATCATTGCCAATCTTAGATACCCTGCAAAAAAATAAATTCTTGCTGGTTAGTAGATATTCCCATGAATACCAAAAGACTAAAGGATTAAAGTATCCATGTAAGATTGACCTAGCCATGTTTGATCTCATTTGTGAGGCAAGTCTGAAGCAAGACTCTGTGAGACGTCAGACTTTCTCACAAGATGTATAGATATTCATCCATAGAATGATTACATGTAAGTTAATCTACCCTAAACCTATCAAGTATTTTATACCAAATACAACCACATTGGTTAAGAACGGGATTCCCGAACGGATTCTGATATTCCCCAGTGAATCTTGAGTAGTATAATTCCATATAATTCCCAACAAAATCATCAACCAACAGGAGTTTTGAAGACAAATTCGAAACTTAGAGTTGAAGTTCATCCCAAACTAAATATCCCAATAGATCATAGATTCCCTTTTGTACCCCCCACCATGACCCCCCAAAAAAACTGTTCTTAGAAAAACAGGATTAAGTTGGACTAAGTAAAATTAAGTTGAGTCTAAGTAGAATTAAGTTGATCTTAAGTAGAATTGTTTGTTTGAACCGGCAAGAATGTATTGATGTCCAATGTGTGTTTCCAATAAGTTTGAAGGATTTTAATCCGAATTAAGCTGAATTAAGCCAAATTAATCTGAATTAAGCTGAATGCATGTTTGTTTGAAAGGTGAAAACGCTATGTTTCATAAGAACGCAGTCTTCAAAAATCAAGTGAATACCACTGAAGCCACCTTAGTTGTACTTAGATTTAACTTAATTCAGCTTAATTCAACTTAATTCAATTTAGTTCAATGTTTCATCACTTGATACATAAGTTCAACTAAAAGCTTTTGTTCGTAAAAACTTTTGTGTGTAAAAGCTTTTGTGTGTAAAAGCTTTGGTGTGTTAACAGCTTTGGTGTAAAAGTTGTGTTTGTGTGTTTACAAGCTTTTGTATGTAAAAGCTTTGTGTATAAAAGCTGTTGCATGTAAAAGTTTTGCGTGTAAAAGCTTTTGTGTGTCAACATGTGTAAAAGCTTTTGTGTGTAAAAGTTTTTGTGTGCAAAAGATTCTTGAATAGATTTTAAAGCAGAATTGAGCAGAATTAAGCAGAATTCAAGACTATTTTGCTGAATAGTAACTTAAAGGGAAATTAAGCAGAATCACGCAACAATTAAGTAAAATTAAGTATGTGTTTTTAAATACTAATTATAGGGGAAATCTGGCAGAATTAAGTAAAATTAAGTAAAATTAAGTATGTGTTTTCGAAAAACTAATTATAAGGCAAATTTGGCAGAATTAAGTAAAATTAAGAAAAACTAAACTAACTAGTTTTTTCAGATACTAAATTTAAAGGGACATTTGACAGAATGAAGTTGAATTAAGCAGAATTAAGCAGATGCTGTCAAATACTTATTTAAGCATTGGTTGCCTTGTGTTCAAGCAGGATTAAGCTGAATACTGGATGAAGTTTAGCAGAATTAAGAGATTCTGGAAAAATATTTATGGGTTTGTTGCGAAATTTTAAATGTTGCATAAAGATATATGAAAAATGCAATATTGTGATTTAAAAGGAACTTTGAAATAGATGGTTCAACTGTTTTCACGAAACGGGTTTTGAATAGGCTTAGTTGATACTGATGCATTCTTAAATGTGTTCAACTAGCACCTTGTACATACCATATGTTACAGTACATATTAGTAATGCATAAGTTAAGTATACTAAGTAACTATGTGAGATGTGTGCAGCTTGATGATCCAGTGCATATTTTTGGGAAATTCACTTCACAGTGCTTAATTAATCAATGCCGCTTAACACATGCCTCTAGATCTTTTGATGTAAGTGCTGATTAAGCATCTGGTCCCCACGCAAAATCTGTTCAATCGTAAGATGACTGAAACCTTGAAAATTCTTTGGTTGGTTAGTGCTATAGTAATTGGTGTTTTAAGGCCCTACATTCCCAGTGCATGTTTCAAGGTTTCAGAAGTTTATTTTTTGATATCTTTGGGAAATTGTACTTTAAGTAATTAATGCCACTTAATTCCACTTGACTTAGTGTTTTGGTGGTCTTTGGAAAAATGCAATTCATAGTAGTCAAATTCCACTTAAAAGCAACTTAATTCTACTTAAAATCAACCTAATTCTGCTTAACATCAACTTAATTTTACTTAATCCGACTTAATCATGTTTTTCTAAGAAAACGCTTTTTTGGGGGGGTCGTGGTAGAGGGGGTACCAAAGGGAATCTATGAATACATATTCCCTTTAAAAAAAAAACATCGCTACGGCCAATGGATTGGTTTAAGGGAAAATCTTAACCGGAAACCATAGATTTTTCCATTGAATGAATATGCGTTCCTTGTAATTTTTTCCTTAAATCAATCCATTGAAACATATTCCTGTAGGTTATTAAGATAGTAACTACTATATATTAAATATCTCTAGATATTCCCATGAACCTTGGGATATAAAATCTATAGTACCATCTGGTTATGACTAACATTGCCATGGAAAGATCCACCCATTTTTAAAAACCATGGTAAACCATCTATTTCTATGGGCCATGGCTTAACCATGGCTATGTTAGTCATAACCAGAGGGTATATCCCATTATCATCCCATTCTTCACCATTGTTAATCCATTGTTGAACCATGAAAAATCACCATTTATAGTGGTTAAATAACATAAAAACCAACAAAGTGGGACTATGTATATCTTCCCATGAAAAAAAAATCCCCCATCGGTCCCGATGGCGTTTCCCACAAGGGACCCGCGTGCGTTTCGGAAGCGCCAAGAAACTCGAATCACCAAGGACCCACTGAAGCCTCCCGTGAGTTTCTGCGCCTGGAGGACGATATCTGAGATGGGGTTTTCCTTCAAAAACCATGGGAATAGAGAGGGATTATATGGGGAGTTATAGGAATAATCAATGGGAATTTCAGGATCCAATTGATGGAGGTACGTTAGTACCATATTTCAGGCCATATTTTGGGGGAATATTCCCTGAAATTTAGGCCAAAAATATATGGTAGGTACCTCCAATAAATCGGTTCCTGTTGCATGGCCATTGAAATAATAGGATTTATAGGATTCCCTGGTGAATGGGAAATAACCCATAGGATCCTTGGTGCTGGTATATATGCTAACATTTGGGGTATATTGATGGGATCCATGTTACCATATATAGCAGCACCATGGATCCGTCATGGGTAATGGGGATATAATGAGATCTGTAGGGATTCAAAAAGGGGTAATAATGGGATTCATATACCCAAAAAATTGACCTGCAGCATGGTGGGATTGGGGCCACTGGGGCTTCAGATTTTGTCACATTTCTGGAATACACCCAAACCAAAAACATCGCATGTTTGGAGGTATGAAAAAACAACCATGAGTGGGAAAACAGGGGAATATGATTGGAATATCATGTGAATGTAATGGGAATATAATGGGAATATGATGGGAATTTGGTGGGATATAATTGATATAGTGGGGTATGTACATATCGAAATATAATAGAATTATATATATATATACATATTATAAATATCGAAATCTATTGACATGAAAATACAACGGAATATACACAATGAGATGTATGTAATGGGATTTATATCCAACTTAATATGCTATTTGAAAATGTCTGAATAGAGAATCGGTATACCTTTAAAATTTCCATGTTAATTGAGAAAATGATGATAAACCTATTAACTTTGGGGTCGCCTGTGTTCGAACAAACCAATTTAGATCTTTATATAGTTTCTATTCATTTTTGGTCTTCTCTGAAACTTTCACATTTTCGGAAACTTGAATAAGGTTATATATGTATACATATATACATATACATATACACATACATATACATATATATATATACATTGAATGTGGGGATGGTAGTGCATGTTGTGTCTGGACTCCAGTCCTAAATAGAAGTTTTGGTGTCAAATGCACCATTTTACCATGCTAGAACCGTGATCAAAATGAACTCATGCAACGACTATCTTCAAACGCCTCCATCAAATCAAACAACATCTTCTCCCAACATATCCAGATCCATCATAACTTTCCAAAACCCCCAAACAAATCACCATCCATGACACATGCAGAGATGATCTGTTGGGAACAATCCTGGATTGTCACCCACATGGGCATCGCTGAACCGCCTCAAAGACTTCAAACATCTGAAGTAGAAGCCTCCAAACATGCAAACAGCGTCAAAGAAATGGGGCAACGAAACGGCACGAAGTCTTCTGGTTGGTGGTATACCTACCCCTCTGAAAAATATGAAAGTCAGGTGGGGTTACTATTCCCAACTGAATGGAAAGTCATAAAATTCCATGGTTCCAAACCACCAACCAGTCTTGGTTTGTCCCAAAAATTCTTGAGAACGAAACCATTCATTGGATTTTAGGAGAACATTTTCTTCCGGCAAAACTGTGCAACCAAAACAAAACAAGTCCTTTTGCCGCCCCTGGGACAACAGCTTTGATCATAGCAAACCAATGGTTTCCCTAGGCTAAAATGACCTACAAATAGTGGCTTCTCCACATCTATGTTAGCTTGCAGGAGGGCACAATCCCATTAAACACTAATAATCATCATAATGAACAATTATTCACCATTACTAACCATTATCAACCATTGATTACAATCCAAGTTGTGATCCAAGTTCTACGGCCACATAACTTGGAGTCCTCCAAAAAACCAGTCGGTCCCTCCGACCGAAATGTGACTCTTGTTTTCGAGTCTCCGTCCGATCAATCGATCGAGGGGGATGTCTTATATCCGATGATCTGAAATATATATATATATTGGTTGGTGATAGCTATTGAAAATGGCCATTTATAGTTGATTACCCATTTATATAGTTGAAAATATAGTTTCTCACCAGCAATAATGGCTAATAATGGTGAACAATGGTGATTCTGGTTGGTGGTTGACCTACCCCTCTGAAAAATATGAGTTCGTCAATGGGAAGGATTATCCCATCCAAAAAATGGAAAATAAGAAATGTTCCAACCACCAACCAAATATATATATATATATATATATATCTCATATACGTATATAATATAATTAAATAACTGAACGTTGGAAGTCTTGAGAAAATGTTCCCCAAACAAGTCAGGAGCAACGCAAATTAGCTGCGGTTCAATTGGTTTGAGAAAACCTCTGCAGATGTGGCTCCCAAGCAAGTAGCTCAAACACCTTTTTTTTGGTGGGGATCTTGTGACAATGGCAGACTGGATGCTAATGTGCATCTGAGGCTCAAAAAAGATTGCACTTTGTTGACGAGGGCTTCACGGCACAGCAACCAAGGCTGGTTCTCAGCCTCACCGGTGTCACCGGCCTCACCTGAATCATCTCCACCAGGGCCATCACCGCCACCACGAAAGCCATAACGTGCCACCAGCTTGGCCTTGAGCAGCAGATCATGGCCACCTCTTTCTCTTGCGGTAGAGTCTTGTTTGTGCGAACTGGTCCGCTTGCTGCTTGCTTCTGCAAGTCTGATTTCGCACTCGCTTGCTGCACCCCAAACGCTTTTGCTGTTTGGGTTATGAAATCCTTGGTCTCCGTATCCTCTTGCGGCGTCTTGCGGCCACTTACTCACTACAAGTGCCAGCGCCGCCAAAACGCGCTACCAATTTCTGCCAGTGTATGCCGTTTCAGCTTGCATCACGGTACCTACAAGTAGCAAAGCCATAGGCCACAGAGCCAAGAGTCACAGCGATTCGCTGTGCACACGCACCGTAAACATATCAGGGCGGCAACAGCTGTTGCAAGTGCAACACGACTGTGAGGTCTGACACCATTGCCGTCTTTCTTTTCCCATGACCCGCCAGAGCTTCGCAGAAGCCAAAAAGTTCACTGCAAAACCTTTCCACAGATTCTAAGAATAACAACCTAAATCTATATCCGAATCTATAATATGGAACCCAACAATTGGGTTTGAAACAATACTTCCCTTATTCCCGTATTGGAAATCGCAATTTGTGGGCTCCATCTTCAATTCAGATGAATTTAATGGATGTAGTTATTGAACAAAATCTAGTTGGGCCTCTGGAGAATCTCTTAACACCCTTGCCTTCAGGGAGCACCACAGGTGGCGTTCATCCTGTCATGTTCAGTGTAAAAAATGTACATTTAATCTTCTCTGATCTTCAAAAACAAGCTGGAACTACACCATCCAAAGTTCTGGCCATACAAGTTTCTGTAAATTTTCCTGAACATCATGAGTAACACGTTACAAAGGGATACCAACAGTGACAGGGGTAGATCGCAGCCGCTACTCAGTGAGTATCCCACTATATCACCGTTATATCCCTGATTGTTGTTGGTTCAAACACCACTATAACCTCCATTTATAGAGGATTTTTCAATAACCAACCATCATTCATCAGTTATATTCACATAGAATCCGTATATGTTCATGGTTAAAAGCCCCTTTTGAGATGAGTAATCATCAACCCATAGAGATAGATCTGGGTAAATTATAATATTTCACTAACCTGAATTAAGGCCATTTGGGCATGATTTCCCTTATTAACCATGATTCCAGTGAGGGAGAACAGTGAGGTCGTTATAATTTATCCAGATAGATTGATCAGCCACTGCCGGTGCCATCCGTCGTCGCCTTTGATAAATCTCCGCCCGCGGGTGGTCGCGGAAGAGCTTGCGGCAGGTCTCCGAGACGTCCTGCCGACGAGGTCAGGAAAGGTGGTTGGTGGCAGCACACGATCATTCACAAACCATAGGAAAACCACAGGAAAATGGATTGGTTGACGGGAAAATCTTAACCAGAAACCATGATTTTTCCCATCCTGACTTGGGGTTTCCCGTTAGTTTGTCCCTTAAACCAATCCATTGAATCATATTCTTGTAGGTTATCAATATAGTATGATCGATAGTAAGTTAATTTGAGTAGCCAATTACGATCTTAATATTCAATTTATAGTAGTTAGAAGTCAGATATATTATCTATAGTAGGTGTTAATGATAATATATATATATATATATATATATTATGTATATGGACTACAGATAGTAGGATATATGGTAGGTCATTCTCACACAGGACTATAATATATTGTAATTACGTAGTTTGTACCCAGTTACTTTTTATAATCTAGTATAATCTTAACCCAGTATTCAATTCAAACCCATAAGCTAGTAATCTAAGTGTACCTATAACCTGTAGGTTATCACTTATATCATGGTTTATGGGTGTAATCTATGTGTACCCATATAAATATCGGTGATATATGGGTAACCCAAAAACCATGGTGATCGATACGGAATTCTGTGACGCCCAGATCCATGGAAACCAGCATTTGGTTGATGAAATCCAGAAAGTGTTGTCGGCTAAGCCCAACTGTCTAGGCCAAAACACAACTGGTTGGTGGTATACCTACCCCTCTGAAAAATATGAAAGTCAATGGAAAGGATTATCCATATTATTATGGAAAATAAAAAATGTTCCAAACCACCAACCAGACAAGTTTGGAGTCTTACATCACCTATTTTTGGTTTTGATGAAGGTCGCTGAAGCATCTAAGTCACTCTTACACCACCCGTTTTGTGAGTGAAATGACGATGCCAGTGGATGTATTTCACCCGTTGAAGAATGGAATAATGCCATAGGAAACGATTCGTAGCTGTTGTAATAGTTGTAACCGATGAAAATGCAGAGAGCAGCACTCAAAGATACCCTCCGGTCATCAAAGGTGGCAATGGAAAATCCGATCAACGGATGTTTTGATGGGAAAATCATCTACAAATGGAAAATCATCTACAAATGATCTAGTATTATATATAGCATATTATATAGTGATTTAATGATATTTAATGTATTTTACCAGCTTTTCAACGGGATAGTCATGGATGCTGGAAATTGCTCAATGGGATGTCATCCCGGCCTGGATTTGACTGGCCACCTTCTGCCCCGACGTGGCATGCGCCTCGAAACTGAACCCGGACCCACCGGACCCGGGGGTGAGGTTCGTATGGAAGCTATGGGCAGTAGAAATAGAGGATAAAATGAAGATAAAACATATATATCCTCTATTATAAACATGATTATGGTTTTATTATAATGATTATTTATTATATCTATATAGTTGATGAAATCCATTGTGTTGCCGGCTAAGCCCAACTGTTTAGGCCAAAACACACCTGGTTGGTGGTTTCAACCCCTCTGAAAAATATGAAAGTCAATGGGAAGGATTATCCCATGTATTATGGAAAATAAACCATGTTTGAAACGACCAACCAGTATATAACATCATTATGTTTTTACAAAAAAAATATGATTTATTATATCTATGATGTTTATAATATATATAATATATTAAATGATTCATAATATATCCATATATATATATATATTAAAAAAGATGATTCACCGAACATTAATAAACATTGTTTTTTTTCCATAGATAGGTTAAGCAACCAGAGGGGAGATCCTTTCGACACACTTGATCGACGTCAGTGGGTTCGCAGGGGTGGCATGTTCACCATCGCGACACATTGATGGATGGTCTGATCACGCAGATTATCCATGTGTATTACCATCTGGTTATTTAACATAGCCGTGGAAAATCACCTTTTTTAATAGGTAAACCATCTATTTCTATTGGCCATTTTCCGTGGCTATGTTAAATAACTGAGAATCGGGGATTGCCTGTCCGATTATGTTCCGGTAGTTGGATTTGAAGATGATGACGTTACACGGGCAGCAGCTTCCGCATGGCAGTTCTTTGTTCTGGTGCTGCAGTGGGTCTTGAGCCAAAGAGGCCAGTTTGAAATACCCCTTTGGCATTGGATCCTAGAGTGTCGAATTATATGTGAATATACAATCGTACGTAGCCTACACTCTATTCGCACCCCCCACGCATAGCCAACTTTGTTGGCTACGCGCAACGGAGTGTCCTTTGAATTGATCCACTATATTCGCAGCTGTTCATTTATTGAATTATGGAGAGCTAAAGTCCGTTCAGAACTTCAAATCTACATGGCGGCTTGCTACGATCTCTACCAAAAGATAAAAGGTTCTGTTCACGTGCACGCAGACACGACGTAGTCGGTGTCTAGCATTGAGGTTCATCCGATGTGGCGTAGCCAGCATGGAATCCCACTCAAGCATGTGAATTAAAGAAATCAAAAACATAAAGTTGACTATGGAACTAGAAGTTTACCTTCCCGTTCCTTCGTCTGTTGAGATGTAGACCGCTGTAGAAACTCAGCGTATCGTGCAATGATGTTCAAAAAAAATGTGTGGTTCAAAATTAGCCGGCTCAGAGTCCTCTCAGAAATCATTCGAAATGAAGTAGAGGTAAATCTCGAGCAATGATTGCATCCTCGCATCGCCAGGTTCAATCAGGACCTATGCAGAGGTCATATCGATTCATCATCTATATCCCCATCCATAGTATCCCTGTTGGTTCCAGTCGCCACCACGATGCGAATAAGATCTTCCACCTTTCCCTTTGTCTTTTCCACCTTTCTGTGGCGGGGTTACTGGAGCTTGTTTTGGCGGAGGAGCGGTTTCAACTGTTCTCCAAGTTGCTGACGATGATGCTTTCGCTTTTGACACTCTGCCCAGTGCTGTTGCTGCTTTCGGGGCTGCTTTCGATTTGCCAGCGGCTGGGTTAGCACGTTCACGATCAGCAGGAGTTGGGGTATCAGCAATCGCAAGTATGTGAGCGTCAGACATGTGGATGCCCCATCTTGGCCGTTGATCGTCCCGCTGCTTGATGTGGTTGTAGTCATCGATCGCATCATACAGCTTCTGGAGTAGAGGTCGTGGCAATTGTCGGCCATTTTGAAGGATCAGGTGTAGAAGTGATATTCTTCGAAGTGCGGGACGAAGAGCACACACAATGTCAACTGGGTTCAGTGTGATTGTGTCTTGAAAGTCGACGTTCCTGAAGAAATAAACAGCATTCACCCTGTATGCACCTGCAATGATTCTTCTGACCATGACGTCTTGTCGGTCAAGGGCGTCGCGGGCCGCTGTGGTCTTTCTCATCTCATCCATCGTTGTGTCACGTTTCGACAGCTTCTCCATCTCCTCTTCAAAGAAGATATTTTGTAAGTCATCATACGTGTAGCCACATTCAAGGGTATATATGAGAAGTCTTTTGAGTACCACTGCCCCATAGTATGCATTGACGAATCCCTCTTCTCCGATGTCGTCCTTTTGATTTGGTCGGCCGATCTCTTTGTAGAGCTCTTTCATCTGTTGTGCAGTTGGTTCAATGAGTTCACCATTCTCATCCTCGCCTAGGTAAGGCACTCTTGAGTCCAGGTCCATCCTGAATTTCTGGTTCTGTTGAAAGTGTTTCCATGCCGTCTCGATGTCTCCACAGAAGTTCCGTTGGAATAGTCTGTAGATCCTGACGATATGTAATCCAATCTGCAACAGGAGGATCTTGATGAGCTCCGGCTGAGCATCTCCAATTGTGCAAGGCTCGATTGGTAGGACCTTTGATCCAAACTCAATCCGCTTCATCCACTTGGGGTACTCAATCACTGCATCACGAGCTTCTCCAGCCTCATACTCTTCAATGTTGATTTCATCGACCGCTATCTCTTCATCGTCATTTTCGTCGGTCGGTTTTCCTTCCTGGTTGAGAAACTTGTCGACCTCATCTTGTTCTCTGAAGTCTCTTTTCTCATCATTGATGTCGCCCTTCTTCGAGGCTTGGTCATCATCTCCCTCTTCTGGTTGAGGTTCTTGTTCTGGACTCTTCATGTTGACGTCATCATCATCTGGCATCATCTCGTCGTCATCACCATCACCTGTCAAATCGATCTTCACCTCCTCCCATGCTTTCTTGACATGGTCTTTGAGATCTTCTTCTCGATGATGTGATTCGGCACTTGGTACTGTAGCCACGGTGATCTTGATTCGTTTCCTCCATCCATGACTCACCAAAAATCCTTTGCACATCACACAAATCGATAATGGTGCAGGGGTCTCCATCAGACATGCGGGGCATAGTCGATGGTCCTCCTTGCTGGGATGATGAGTGACTGCTAACAATGATATTGCATCATTCCAATCCGGATGTCCAGGGAACAATCTGTGAGTATGACTGAAGTGACCGGTCTTGATATCGACAAGCTTTCGAAGTTCGTTCAGATCGGGTGATGATTCATCAGGCACAATGTTCCCAATGAGTTTGTCAAATCGTTCAATGGTGGCCACCCTCCTTGCTCCTTGTACAGAAAGCACGAGTTGATCTTTCCCCTTCGTGATCATAAGACGGTAGTAGTCCTTTTCCTGCCAATCGTAGTACCAAACTGCATCGAATGATTCGAATGGAATTGTTTCTTGGACCAAAATGTGTCCGTCTGCTGACAATCGAGGGGAGAACTTGGCGATGGAATCGTACGTGATGTAGATGTAGACAAGATCAGTTTGTTCGATCTTCCTGAATCTCAGCACCGACTGACTTCGTACGTCCCACGGTGCGAATGGCACGAAGAACGTATTGATGCGGTCGCCTCCTCCTCCGGGACGTAGTCCTTCTCTGAAGATTTGAGCGATGTTGTCAAAAGTGGTGCAATGAAATCCTCCTCCAAGAGTGTATCCGACTCCAGGGTTCATCTGATAGGAAGTCTTCTTGTCTTCAATGTGCACACCGCCTTGAACTCTTGAATGCGCCATAGGGGCACGGATTGCCACCGGCCATAGCCAAATCTCTCGATCTGCTGTTCCGATTTCCAACCTCAGTGTGTGTCGGTCAAGTCTCGAGGTCAATTCGTCATTGAAGTTGTTCATGATGTGTTCCAACTCACCTTTCGTGACTTTGAGTCCTAGCACTTGAGCTCGGATCCTTTTCGTCTGCTTGTACTCAGTGAAGATCACTCTCTGGAAATTGTTCCACCTCTCAACAAGTATTGGGTAGTTGACGCGGGTCGTTCCAGCCAATGTATGTTGGTCTCTCCAAATGTTGTCGTACTTCAAGATCGACTCGACATTGACCCAACCTGCTTCGTCGCATGGTAGTCCACGGTGATTTCGATTGTCTTTGACGCAACCCACGGAGTGGCGTAGCGCTGCATTGAATCTTTTCGACAATTCGACTATCCATTGCGGATTGTCCCACTTGTTGCCCATCCACTCATTCTCGCCATATCGATGCACCTTACTCCATCCAAGACCAAGATATTCTTCTCCATTGATGCGAGCAAGTTGAAGTGTACCAATGTTGTGGCCATGGGTGAATGGTTGGATGTGTCTGAAATTCCAGTTGTCTCCATACTGTTTTCTCTCTTCAGTAAGCCATTTCACATATGCATCATGATCTTTGGGGTTCCAAGCGTTCAGCTCTTCAATGGTCGGCAAAACAGGCGGGGATTCCTCAGCCGCACGTTCAATCAGCACATCAAGCTCGTGACGATTCTTCACACCTCGGCTAATTGGGTTGACTTCGACACCATTCACTAAGTACTGTCCTCCTTCTTCACGATCACCAATGTCGTACATAAAGGCTGACTGACTGTAGAAGCATTTGGTCACTTCTTCTTTCTCAGTGAATCTGGTTCTTCCCCAACGTTTTCCTCTTGGCATGACGTTCTTCGGGAGCTTGTCTTTTCTGCCTCTTGTCGCGGCGTTGGATCTTTCCGAAGATGATGGGGATTTGGACTTCTGATCCATGATCAACCTCATGCGCCATAGGGTGTCCTTCATTTTCTCGTCATCTGGTGTGGTACATTCATCAATGTCATGCATTCCACCACAAATGAGACAATACTGAACACTCGATGCATCTGCAATCAGCTTCTCAAATCGATCACGGATGTCCCGCACCTCAGTTCGGCGCTTCTTCGCCTCCGAAGGTTGGCCCCCCATGTCATCTTCCTCCTCCTCAATCTCGATGTCACCGGCTCCGGCATCGGTTTCTCCTGAAGTCTGTTCTGTTCGAGGGCCCCGCGCCGTAGGCGTCGTGGTCTCGTCTTCAGGTTCGCCAACTTCATCCTCCTCCTCATCGCTTGAAGAGACCTCAATCATTTCAGGATGGTCGTCGTAGTTGGCTTCCGGGAGCACCGGCATTCTGGTGATCTTCTTCTGCATGAGTAGGTCGAAGATTCCCGCTTCTCTCAGGATCGTTATCACCATGTTGTTCTCGACCGGCGGGATGTATGCTTTCCTGGATCGGTTTCGCTTTGTGTTGATGGTGTCGGTAGGTCGACATGAACTGCTGAATAGCCAAAACGACTCTTCCAGTCCTGCGAGGCAACTGTCAAGGTTTGCCCCCCATCCAGCGAACATAGTAGGAAATTGAATACCCAGGTCAAGCATTCCAAGCCAGAATTCGAAAATGTCGCCGACATACTCAGCTGTTGCGGTTGGATTGAGCATTGATGCGATCTCCTCCTTGGTCAGCACTGTCTTCATGTAGTCATGATAAGCGACGTTTCCACCATCCCAAAGCAGTCTGTAAAACCATCGCATTCGGTGCATTCCGCCTCCGCAATCCTCTGTTCGAGTTTCACGTTGTACAGTGAATTGGGGTAACAGGTCTCGTCTGCATTTCCCTTTCACCATGTATGCAGGCATTCGGATAGCACCTCGATGTGATACCTGTTTGAGCACATCGCTTGTCGTCCTGTAACCTGAAAGCATTGCAAGTGTCGCAGTGACCAGGAATCCACGGAGGTCCTTCTCGGCTTCCATTTCTCTCCAGTCAACGCACTCATTGTAGATGTTGAGCAATCTTGCAGCTACTCTTGCATCCTGTGAAAATTCATCCATCCCAATGTCTTCAGTTCCGTAGATTGCCGCTCTCGTCCAGTTGCTTGCGCAATTCAGGCATCTTGTGCGGTTCTCAGTGCAGGTATTCAATCTCGAATCATTTTTGTGAAATCCTTTGCACACATCGCACATCAATTCGGAATCTTCGGTTACCTCGACCCAATGCTCATCCACATCTGTCAGGGGCTCCGGGGTAAATACTCCTCGTCGGATGTCTGACCATGCTCTCCTCTGGACTGCATCCTTCATGTGTTTCATTCCTCCAATGATGTTTGCTGATCCAGCTTGAGCATCTGTGACCTCTCCAGCACGAATGCTGGGAATAATTCGTGGATGTTCCGTGCATCGTTTGATGGTTTCAATGTCAAATCCGGTGTTCTTCACATGGACGCATTCTTCATTCAGGTCATGGACTGTATCATGATCCATTGCACAATGTAAGAAGACCTTCTGTCGCATCAATGACTTTTCAAGCATAGCCCAAATGACTTCTTTGCCTTCACCTTCTTTCCAATAAAAAGGCTCACGTCCACAAGCATATATCTGTTTCCAGAATCTTTCATTGGTGGAGTGAATAATGCCCTTTTCCTTCAAGATTCTTGCAAGCTCCTCGGCCATGGATACAATCGAAGATTGGGACCCAAGAAACCGGGCATCTCTCAGAATGTTGACGAAAATTGGAAGATGTGCTGCTTGGCTGATCTCAGTGATGATCTCTGCCAATTTGGTGATGAAGTCTGCATTTGGCATCAGTGTGCGAGTTTGTCCTCTGAAAAGTGCTGCGAAAGAGATCCAAATATGAACAGTGGCACTTGAGAACGCGTTGGCGTTGGTTCGTAGGAAAGTCAATGCATTCGTTGCCAGTTTCAAGAAATCCTCGGGTTTCTCCAGAGATTCATAGGGAAGTTGGTACACCTTGATGGATGAAAGACCCATGTTGTCGAGCCCAGCCTCGATGTCATTGACGACTCTTGAGCTAGATCTCGTTTGGTAAGTCAAATCCGTCAAGATGAGAGCTTTGTTGTTTCTCACTTGTCCTCCCAATTCATCCCATTTGTCTAACCAAGGTTCCCCGATGATGAACTGTCCAATCTTGTTTCCCAACTTCTTGAGCTTGGCTCGAATCTCGCCCTCCACCGTATCTTCAATGCCCAGTGTCAACATGGCTAGGACCTCCGTCACAGGATATCCTTTGCACCTGACAAACTCTGTGGTCGTGATGATGTAGTGATAGAGCTTCAGCCATTCGTAGTCATTCTCATTGATCATGTGGGAATCAAGTTGACCTTCTGTCAGCATGTTGAAAGACAGGGCAGCATGAAATGTCAATCTTCTCAAATACTGCTTCCAGATCAAATTGGATCCATACTTGTGAGTAGTATGAGGACCCTCTACGATGGAGAGCACAAAATCCTTGCCGGATCGCAGGAATGCAATTCGCTGTTCCTCACGAGCATAGTCTTCGGCAGCATGGAGACGCACTTCCACGGTTGAAGGTTTCTTCCTCTTCATCCAGTCTTCAGTTGGAATCCAATTCTCATCTCTTTCTGGTTCAGTACGACCTTGAGATGTTGCTCCAGGTCCAGATCGGAAAGCTGCATGGGTTGACGAAGATGAGGCCCCGCCAGTTGATGATCTTGGCATCTTCTTCGGTTGAATGTTCGAACTTTGTGATTGTTGCGATGCCTTTGGTTGTGATCCCTCCGTAGGAGCGGATGTACTCTGGTCGCTGGGTCCAGTTGATGTGTCATCATTCACCCATGAAGGTTCCTCATTGTTCCATAGGTCAACTTCGTATGGTCGTCGTCCGTCATTGAAGGTCAGGGGAACATCCCAGTTGTCGAAATTGTGCATGCCTCCGGCTGTACCAGCTTGAGTCTCGGTCATCACGGTGGTGAAATCTTTGAGAGAGCTGTGGCAGGCATGACGTCTTTCCTTCTCAGTATATCTGGCTCCTTCATCGGCAATTGAGACATTGTATCCATGCCCAATCAGGATTCCCTGAGGAATGTCAAAGACTTTGAGAATCGAAAACTGAATCTCGGACAGCTCTGCTACTCTCGGCAAGTTTCCATCTCCTCGAGCGCTGGTCTTGTGTCTTTCAAGGGTCGTGCCGAGGGCTAACAAACACAAGAAATGGTTCTGGGCTGCACTCCTTCCTTTCGGTTGGTTGGTTTCGAAAGCAACCACATCCTTCATCACATCCTGCAAGATGATCTTGTCTGATGGGTTCTGCTCATTGTGATACCTCAATGCATGTCCTAGGTGCCTCATCTGGATTTCAATCATGTTCTTCATTGCCGTCAAATAGCTATCATTGTCAGATGGAGACTTCGGATTCACCTTGGTCAACTCATCCATGACTTTGAAGTACTCGGCGGTCCTTGTCACAGCTAACCATGATGTGGCACTCGGATCTGTGTTGAATGATGGTGTTCCTCGGTAGATTTGCTTCATGCTTCGGATCTTCGCCTCAGTTTCTGCTGCAGTGGCTTGATCATCAAAAGGTTCGGGAAAATGTCCTTTGGACAATACGATCCAGAGCTCATCAAGTCTGTCATAGATCTCTTTGTCCATGAAGTGTCCCACAGTTGCATCATCATATGGGCACCTGCTAGCAAAGACCTTCACGAATCTCGACCCTTTTGACAAAAACTCCCATCCTGAACACCCCTTCTCGATGTCCTGCGCTCTCTGCAACAACTTGTATGCTACCTCCAGGGCTTGTGCAGTGGCTTCACTGGTGTGTCTGGAGTTCGCGAAGTATGCTGAGTAGACAACTGCAGGCGGCATACCAAACCTAATCCACTGGTTGGCTGTGTCCTCATCTGAGATCAGTCGAAGATTCGAGCCTCGGGTGTCTCGGAATGGTGATGGAGTCTTGGCTGCAATGGTTCCTTCGGACAATCCCTTCAGCACTCGTAATGCAACGGTGATTCGGCTTCCAGCGAATTGTCCTACTGAGTTCAGATCATGGGTTTCGGCCATCACGCTTTGTACAGAATAAAGTCGCACGGACCGTAGGTCTCGTGACAACTGTTCGAACAGCGGAAATAGTTGTACGAACCGTAGGTCTCGTAACAACCAGTCGGAGTCGAATTCAGAAAGCGGTTGACACGAAAATGAAAAGTGCCACGAAGAATGAACCGAAGTTGATGTCAATCTCGAAAAGCACCAGTGCAGTAGCGATCGCTCGAACGAAAGATCAATGGCGTCGAGCTCTCGAGTAGCACAAACGGATGTTGCCACCGACTTGATTGGGTGACTGCGGACATTCTCGGAATCACGAGACATTTCAGCTTTCAGTTGTTCATCACATGCAAGCGGCTTCCAACGTTTCATCACTCTGACGTTCACAAATGGACTATTCCTGATTACATGATCGTTAATTCCATTCATGATTATCTTGGCTATCCACTTAGTGTAAACTTGAGTAATGCGAGTTTCCCTACCGGCACACTCAGCATGGTCATGACGGCGATCACATCTTCTATGAAGCTTTGGAAAAGACACCCCCCATGTGACAATCTTCCATGGTTTCTTGATTGGTTTGGGAGTCTCTTGGAATTGTGATTTCAAGCCATACATGCATCCATCAAACTTGTGCTCATGAGATACGGTTCCTTCCACAAGGTCAGTCATTCTACGGTCCTTCCAATAGTCACAACCTCTAGGCAACTCAAGCAAGGCTGGTGATCCCATGTTAATAAGTTCACTTAGCACTGATGCAAACACTTCCCACATCGCCCAGAAGATCTGCTTCTTTGCTTCGATGAGTTGTGTCGTTGCTTCGCTCACCCATCGGTTGATTCGGTTCCATGGTGAACCTCCTGTACATGGACCTGCAAAGAACACTGAATCAAGTTTGGTCCGAAGGCATCGCCTTGCTTTGCTGATTCCGTACGGAGAGAGCATGTCGTCATCTTCAGTGATTGGCACGACATGAAACTTCATTTCGTCCTTCATTTTGTTTTGCAAGAACGTAAACCAGTTTCTCTCTTCCGAGCATAACAAGACGAAGCATGGGACTGCTTGAGGAACTTCGATCAAGTTGATTGCAAGGGAAAACTTCGCATACTTTGATGTCATCAAGTCACAAGGTGATTTGGAAAATTGAAATTCCAAAGTTCTGTTTTTCTTTTCTCTCCAAAGGATTACCGACACTTTGGGATGGTCAACCTCATGTTTGCCTACTTCAATGTGATATTGATAGGGGACAAAAACATCAGTGATGGGAATAGTTTTCACGTCATTGCAATTGGTGCATAGCGTGATTACTCCCTGACTCACCTTACAGTTCTTACCTCCATCGATCACTTCAGCATTGGCGAGCACCTTAAATGTCGATTTTCCAGTCCAAAATTCATTCAACTTGTTGGTTGATTCATGATTGTCGCCCTTGAATCTCCATATGTCTTTGATCACTCGAGTATTGGTTTTGAACTTTTGTTCAGTTTCCCTCTCATCACATATGATCCTAGGGTCACAAGGACAGTCTTCGCAATCCTGTGGTACAAAGTTTTGCCTTCTTGGCGTTTTGTGAATTCGGATCAATGTCTCTTTCCCATCCCACTGCCAATGATCTTCATTTTTCTTACCTAACACTTGGGATTTTCGGGTGGATTTTACAAACGGAATGTTATCATTGATGTCCAATTCCGGATGCGTATGACATAGGCCAGGTGTTGAGGTGGACTGTGGGTGCCCCTTTTCACTGTGCGAATGCCATCCTTCACCCTCACTCCCCCCATGAACAAGGCGCATAAGCGTATTGATCACACGTGTGGCTGGCTGAAGGCACTGGTGAATGGATTTCGGGTGTTGAGACGGTGATGTCTGTGCATCTAAAAACAAGGCATCAACCGAGAACATCAGCATTGGTGAATCGGTCAGATGCTGTACACGGTCATGTGGTGTTGACGCACACGAGTCACGTAGTGAGCTCGAGTGGGCAGGCGGGGCATGCACGTGCTTTGACGACATCACCCGGTGGGTTGAAGTCGTTGAAACGGATTGTGAAACAGTGTCCGGGATCAACGGCTGCTTGTTGGGCGAATGGTACTGAAAACACGCTCGTTCAACCCACTTATCAAATCTGATAGCCTGCTCTGGTGGAGATGCACGGTGTTCGACCTTTGTCCAGGCACCATTGAGAAGAACCCATGTGGATCTCAATACATCTGGCGGCACAATCAAGCCGGGTGGCTTAGGACGATAAAACACCGGTTGCTTGACGACAAAAATGGGATCCATACCTGGCAAGTATTGTAGCTTCTCTTTACTAGTCAAACCCTTCCTATACACTTCTTTTGGCAAAATAGGGGTTTCCGTGTATGGGAAGTTTGGGATGTCCTCAGTTTTGGATTGGAAAACTTGGCGAGTAGTCATATCGACATCGGTGCTTGGCTGCAACATGTCTAATACTTCTTTGCTCTGCAAGTCCTGAGGTTCCAACAAGTTGATTAGCATACAAGCTTTCTTCCATGCCATGGGATTCTTGAACCCTTTAGTATGGATATCGGCTGCCATTTTGGCTGTAATTTCATAGATCAATACAAAATGATCCTTTTGGAAATGTTCATGCATGGAGGCAATGGAAATACCATGTGTGCGCTCCAAATGACGCATGGTTGGATTCCGTCCTGATCTGACAACACCAATCATACCTTGATTATCGTCATGAAACAGGAGTTGAGGAAAAACTTTGGCTAAGACTTTCCACAGACTTAGTGCGGGGATTCCTAGAGTCCTAAGTGCAGTATCTGCAGCCACAATTTCAGCTTCGGGGGTTGAATGACTAACACACCCTTGTCGCTTACTTCCACCAGCAAGTGGGAATCTTGTGAACTTACCTTGGACTTGTAAGTGCGATCCTGAAGTTGATCTCAAGGATTGGGCACATCCAGCGAAATCCGCATCTGCAAATAGTCCTAATGATAAATCTTCAATTTTGTCTCCGACCCATCCTATCATTTTGAGGGACAATGTGGAATTAACATAACACATTAAGTGATGAAGACGGGCGTCATCATCCTTTGTCCATTTAGTCACATTACGTGCTAATGCATTGATAGATCTCAACAGGTCAAACCGCGCAATGCGGGCTGCATAAAGCAGCTTCATAAGCACACTAGCTGCATGCGGAGCTAGATTCCCACGGCTCAGCGTCTCACTGTCTTGGCCAGGACGTGAGTTGCCAGTCTCGGAGAGAGCAGGCATATCTGGATCGAAGGAATGTGCACACCAAGGACACTCAACTTTGCGTTTTCCATCGGAAGGAGCTCGATACGGGCTGCTTTTCGTTTCCTCTGGAAGGCTTGGAGTTGATACCTTTTTCAATTTTGTGTCCTTACCAATGATGTCAAGATACTTTTCCACCGATAACTTTAACAATCCTTCCATGTTATAAGTTATGGTCTTGACTTTCTTACCATTATGCAATTGGGTTTCACCTTGGGATAAAACACATCCTAAGTAAAGTCCCAAGTCGGTTTCGGGTTCAATGCGCAGAACAGTGCGCAGCATTTCCCAACCTTTGGCCAGATTTTCGGAGGGCCCAGCAAGCTTAAGGTCATCCACATAGATTACCAACAGCAATTTGAGCTCATCATGAAAATACATAGAAGGCCATTCCTCTCCAATGGGCTTAAAACCAATTTCTTGAACTTTCTTGTCACAATGTTGTTCCCACATCGTGCCTGAATCAGGGTGTCCATACAGGGCTTTGTCGAGTCTTACGACAGGGCGACGGAACTTCCAATACTGTATCTCCGGAGGCCATGCATCAGTGGGTAACTCCACCCAACACAAAGGTCCCTTCAACTTAGCCTGGATGTAAGCCTGAATCGCATCTGCCAACTTGACGGAGTGCCCAGGAAGACATCCGTAAAAATCTGCCCATCGTGAGGCTTCGAAGGAAGCAGGGGAATTTCCCAAGTCTTGGAAGAATGCTGCCTCCCAATGCTGATTCTTCACCTGATTTCCTAGCAGAACGCCTCTTCCCTTGAATTTTCGTCCAGGATTGTCTTCTGACAGCTGGTAATTCTTTTCCACGCATATGCCATGGACCCTGGCCATATGTACTTCCTTTTTGTTCTTCTTGGCCTCTGCAACAACATCGTCGTATTCACGAACCATTGTAAAGTCGAATACTTCTTGATCACGAAGGCCTTTCCACTCCTTGAGCATTGCCTCTTTGGCCTTTGGGTTAGACTCAATCTCGGCTCTGCCCACAGGTCGTGAAACCATCGCGTTGAAAAGTTTGCTTCCAAGACCTCCTGATGGAATCTTGGTTCGGTGACTTTGATTTGATGCAGAAGTACACGGCATAGTTGGGAAAGGGATGTATTCATCATCATCAGTGGCTATGTTCTTCACGTTCTTGACGTTGACACATTTGCCATTTTTGATCATTGTCGACTCTCCTGGCGTAGCCATGGAAAACCTCGAAATCTCACCTGACAATGTGCTCCAAACTTCACCACTCCACGATGCTTTTGGGCCACGTCCTTTCTCGACCTCCGACCATTCATCCCATTCAGTGAGATATTCCTCGTCGTCCGGGACGTCAGTAGAAGCATCGGAACATGGACTAGCATCAGCATTCCTCTTCACTTTTCGACAATCAATGTATCGTCTTCCATGTACATCGTCATCATCGACTATGTCGTACAAATCAAGATACGTACTTGTACATGTGATAGGTAAGGTAACTTTGTTCTTCACAACTTCACCAACACCTGCATCGGATTTCTTTGACTTTGAATGAGAGTCATCCTTCTTACTTTCATCACCACCTTCATCGTCCTTGGACTTTGGCTCGTCTTTGTCTTTCTTTGAATCTTTCTTCTCCTTCTTCGTTGCCTTCTTCTTCTTTTCTTCGACCAATCTTTTGGCTTTGTCATCGGCCTCCTTCTTCTCCAACTTCTTCTTCTCGGCTTTGAGGATGGTATTCCGGTCAGACTGAGAGAGTTTGCGCCATTCTTCAGGAGAATAGGTCCCTTTGGGACGCAATGACGTTCTGAACATTCGTCTACCGTCATCTCCAATCTTGTATGGGTAACCCTTGACGTTCAACTTGACCTTCTCACCATCGTCATTGAGGTATATCTTCCCATCTCCAGCTTTGCCCTTCTTCCAATGGTCTGGTTGGGCGTCGATCAATTCCTGGAGAGTCATCTCTTCTGGATCTTTATCTTTGTCGAAGATATCCTCGGAGTCATCAAGAGGCTTCTTCGAAACTTTTCCACCACTTGGTCCTTGTCCACCGTCGTCTCCGTCATCAAGCTCATCATCATCTTCATCTTGGTCATGTTCTTCGTCATCTCCATGAGGCATTTTGGAGGGATCGCCATCGAGGATTTCTCTCTCTTTCATTCCCTCTAATGTGGTGTTCACCCTCTCATATTCTTGCTTGCATGGAAATGTCAGTGGAGTGACCATCTCGACCTTTTCAGTCAAATGAGGTTTGAGAAGACGGTGTTCAGGTTTGCTAGCATCGTCACCAAGATTCTGATGTACGAATTCACTCAGAGGCCATACTTTATATTGTCTTGACCAATGCATCCCTGGACCAATGTGATAACCAGCAAACACTCCTGGGATAGAATCAGGTCCAAACTTGTGGAGTTGTCCCGCTTCTCTGGTCTTCGGAGGCTTGTAGTTCACACGAGCACCATAGGGAATGAGTTTGCCAGCAAATTCAGATCCATGGAGTTTGCACCAAGCGCTCAATTCATCATCGTTGGGTTCCACGTTGAGCAGATGACATACGCAAAGGATTGCCGTTCTCCAGAAACAAGGTGGTAATCCAGCTTCCAAAAGACATGTAGAAGTAGCTGTGAGAATAAATTGGTTCGTCCTTTCGGCGATTGAATTGGTTTGAGGTCTACCAGGCAACGAATGATCAATTGGGATCTTCATCTCGTTCATAGCTTCAATGAATTGAGGAGCATGATCAGAGTAGGCCTGTCTGACCTTCTTGGCGCCGATGAACTGTTTCACTGCTCTGACTACATCGTCTTTGGTCATTCGATCAGATGGATAAGCACCAATGATTCCTGTAAAACAGTCTCTGACAACCAACACTTCCTTCTCGAGGACCAACACGTCATCATGGACTTTGGATGTGTCCACTGCATCAAAGGTAATGAGGTCGCCAAACTTCTTGAGTTCCCTTTTGTATGCACCACGACGAGTCTTGAAGTGCTTCATCTTTGCTCGAATGCATGAATCGCAATATGGATTCTTGTACCTGTGGGTCAGCTTGTGATTCAAGCTATTGGCTTCTCTCTTGAGTGTTCCTCTTTTGGCTACCCTGGACTCACCCTCGACGACATCGATCTCAATGTCATCTTCATCACCTTCAGCGGCGTCTTCAGGAGCGCCATGACCATCATCCTCGAAGTCAGTCTCGTCCCCAGGAGGATCGTCAAGCGGAGTTCCGGGTTCGTACTCGCCGCCCTCAGGTGGTTCTTCTTCCTCTTCTCCAGGAGTTGCCAAATGTTTCTGTCGGTTCATTGCTCTTCTCTTCTTCTTCACCTTGAGCTTTTTGACGTATCGGGAACAGTTGTGATCCTCAGTTGATGTCTCAAGACCACTTTCTCCATCGAGATGTACTCTTCGTGAGGGTTGACCAATATCATCAATGTCGTTGAAATCATTGAATCCGACTTGAGGATGCGCCAATATGTCATGAATCCTTGATGCATGATGACATTCATGAGGAGTGCATTCGTATGTTCCAAGATCAACGTATGGGATGTTGTCGTGGATTGTCAGATCGATGCGTTCTCCATTCTTCGTAATCATGAAAGGCATTTGACCAGATGGCCATACAAAGGAGTATCCTTCTTCCATGCATCGTTTCCCAAGAGACATCACGGACGGAGTGTCGTCCAGCACATAAGCATGAGAGGTCACATCAAAGGTTCCCAGGTCAATCTCCGCTTCCGTTTGGGTAGCAGTTGAACCGTTGGCGGTGTGGAACATGATAGGATCACAAGTTCGTTGCTTCAGGCTCATCCTTTCGGCTTTCCTTGCAGAAATCAGATCGTGTCCGCTGCCAGAATCCAGGATGAATCTACGATCTTTGGCTTGTACTGGTAATGAAATGCACATCATGTTCTTGGACTTTATGAGGGATTTTCCAACTTCGTGTTCGACAAGCTCTTCAATGAAAGTCAAGTCATCACGATCATCGTCCATCTTGATCAACATGTCGAACTTAGGGCCGATGATGATTCTAACTTCATCAACAAAACGATGTAGTCCGCATCTGTCCATGATGATTGCTTTGGCCCGTGCTCGGACTGAACCAAGTGTGTTGTCGGACTTGGACTGATCGTCGGTCAAATCATCGACCTTCCAGAAGACATACTGCTTGTTGGGGTCACGATACATACGTTTGGGTAGTCCCTCTTGGTAGTTCTCAATTGCAATCTCGTGCACTTCAGGTTCCAGATCAAATGAGATTCTGCGAACATCAGAAGACTTCTTTGCGCTGGCTATCCTCGGTGAGGCATAACCCATAGAATCTTCATTGTCGCTGTCAAAGAAGGAGTCAATGGTAATGGGAGTCGCTTTCTTCTTTGGTGTCTTCTTGCTGGTTCTTTCTGAGGATGCTGAAGGCGATTGGTCTACATGTAGGAATTTACATTTGCTCCCAAACGTGCAGGTACCCTTCTGCCAATTCCAACATACCTTCTTTTTGGGTCCAGCTGAAGATGAACTTCCTTTACTCTTTCCCCTTGATGAATCTCGACTTCCACTTCTGCCTTTCTTACCTTTCATCTTGGCATCATAGACCTTCTGAGAATGACTGTAAAGACATTTGTCACCTTTGTTGCATCCTCCTTTATTGAAGAAGTAGTTACAGAAAATCTTCTTCTTGTCAACGGGTGAAGATGATCTTCCCTTCCCACCTTTGCCTTTCTTGTTGTTCTTGTCGGCATGAGATTTCGGAGAAGGTGTAGGAAGTACAGATGCAGCTTCACTCTTCGCTTTCGCCTTAGGCCGTTTGGGAGGATCACCTGTAGACGATGCAGCTGCTTCATTCTCCTTCTTGGTCTTGACGGGAGCGGCAGGCTTGTCTGCATCTTCTAAGGCAGGTGTCGTCTTGTTAGAGGACAATGACAGTTTCACTGCACGTTCTCTATCTTTCAACAGTCGTTCTTGCTTTCCTCTTGCTATGTATCCTTTGATCATACCAGTTAGGTAAACATAGGTCTTCTCAGGATGCCCTTCATCAAAGGTTTTGTATCGGTTGATATCAAAGGCCATAAGCTTTGAGTGTTCAATCTTCCGGAACAATGTGTCACGCAGGGAATTGTTGGAAGGCAGATCATCATGTTTCATGTTGTATACGATGTCAAGCCACTTGTTGTAGAAGGCCTCAAGCTGGTCATCTCCATAGTAGTTGAACATATACAAATGATGGGCGTTGTAGAGAACTTCAGTATGGTCAGGTGACTTGAAGCTAATCAGTATCATTGCGAATAGTTCTCGTCCCTTGATGAAGTCCCCACTTCTCCCATACAATTGATTCTTCATGGACATGTCATACTTCACTTGCATGGACTTGTCCCCAGCATTGTCAATGACTTTCCTCAAGGCATTGGAGAGCTTGGCATCAATGGATTGGAATCTCACATCGGGTGCTTTGGCCAGGACCTCCAAGTCAGGTTGATCTGCAAGACACGGAGCTAGCCACGCTTTCCAATCTTCATAGTTTCGATCTCCACTTGCAACACAAACTTCATGAACAACACTTCCCTTCCAGGATGAAAGTTCAGTGGTCTTAGGCCAGGGTTGGAGGCTGATCGTTTCGGCTTCTCTTAGAGATACGGATGACTTGGATCTATCCCTTTCAAGGCTCTCCAACTCCTTGACATTGGTGTTGTACTCGTTCCTGAGCTTTTCGAAGGCTTCAGCTTCTGCTCGGTATTCCTGCTCTTCATCGTTGGCGCGATCTTCAGCTTGAGAGAAATTATTCTTGTAATAATCTTTCCGATCTTCCATCTTCTTCAACTCATCTTGAAGATTTCGAACTTCATTGTTCTTCTCTTGCTTCATCTCGTCCAACTCTGCTTTCAGTTTGGCACACTTCTCTTCACATTCATTCCGAGGCATAGCATTACGGTACCCATGTAATGTAGTCGGTCTATTCTTTGATGAAGAAGAATGAGCTTGATTTTCCAACTTCAGGGCAGCAATAGTGCTCGACATCTCTTCTACCTCAGCGAAACGCTCATTGGCCAATTGATGCATCTCAGTCAAGTGGCTTTCAGGAATGGAATAGTCAGTCGCACCTTTGATCACGAGTCTTCTGTCGTTCAACATCTTGATGGACTTACCTGCATCCCTGTGAGCACGCTCAAGAGAATCCTTTTGGGCTTCAAGTTCAGTATGAAGGCGAGCAATAGCTGTGTCCCTGTCATTGATTTCATTGTGCAAACTGTCGAACAAATCACTCGTCACATTCGGATTGTTGCTCATGTGATCGATCTTGTTCAGAGCATCTTGATATTTCTTACCAGTTTCATCGAAGTTTCGCTGGAAGACTTTGAGCAGGTCCTCAGTGTCAATGAGTTCAGTTCTGTTCTGCAAGTACAACTTGTCAACTTCAGCCTTGGATTCTTTCAAGCTGTCACGCTCACGCACGGCTTGCATATACATCTCGTATAGAGGCCCTCCATGTGGTGATCTGCTTGGTGAAGATCTTCTGGCTTGTTGACAGGAAAGTTCATGATACTGATTCTTCGATTCAGTCAGTTGTTGTTGCATTCGATCTAAAAGACTTTGTTTCATGTGTAGTTCAGAACGTAGTCCCATTATCCTCATGTCCCGCATGCCGCCTGATTCAGCTAGAGATTCTTCAGAAACCCTGTTCTCAGAAATCGCTAGTCGAGATTGTAAGTTTTCATTGTGGATCACCTGCAATCGAAGTTGCGATTCTTCCAAAGCTAAGTGATGTTCACATTCTGCATAACGGTCATGTTCAGATCTTATGTTACTACGGAACTCCTTCATGATCTCATCCCTCCTCATGTCAGCAGCATCAAGCTCGGTTTCCAGTCGTCTAACGTTCATGGACATGGTGTGCTTCATTGTCTGATTTTGATTGGCAACCTCGAGCATCTCGATCTGTAAAGCACATGTTTGATCATTGGCGTAGCCGACCGCTAGAGCTTCCTGCTTGGCATTCATCTCTGCGTTCTCCAGTTCCAGTCTGAGTTGATTGATGTGAGCGTTCGCATCGGCGCCCACATGTACCATAATTGCGCTCGCTTGTCCCATTTGTTCATCGAATTCCGAACGTAGTCGTGAATATTTGAATTCCAAATGAGATGCAGCTTCATTCGACATAGTCTGATGCCTTTCCAACTCTTCGATCCTGTAGGTCGCACCTTCATCTTCTTGTTGTGCAGCCTGTAATTCGAAGTTCAGCATCTGGAGTTGTTCGGTCATCGACATCATCTCTTGATGAGTGGTGCTTTCCAGGAAATTAAATTGTTGATAGGCATAAGCTGTCGTCTCGGTCAATCTTGCCTGAAGTACGGATTCTTCTTCAGTGGCCTTTTCCAGTGATGTCTTGTATTCAGCTAATTCACTCTGATAGGCAGTGAAGATGTCGCTACCACTCGATGGGGCATTCACTTGCTGATAAGATCCTGTGCCTGATGGAGTAGCGTCCTGAATCGGTGAAGGCGGATTCGACGACGTAGTCTTTGCCTTAGTCCTTGGAGTCATCGGAGGCGACAATTGTCGTGCAGATGATCTTCTCTTTCCAGGTGTGCTGTCCCTATCTTCAATAGCTTGCATTGTCGAAATTTGTCTCCCTCTAGGAGCAACCAGAGGTCGCCTGGGTAGGCTTGTTCTCAATTCTGAGGCATCGCTTCCACCAGTGTCGATACTCTGTGAAGAATTTGACTGCGTGCCGGCAGCTGGTGCAACGGCATGTCCAGAAAAAGAAAATGCATTATCGCTGCTATCCTGTTCAGTCATCTGTAAGGCCCGCGGCTACCCGCTCGTAGGCTCCGTAGGAGTCCTACGGCTGATAACCTGAGAATCGGGGATTGCCTGTCCGATTATGTTCCGGTAGTTGGATTTGAAGTAAATGCTCCAATGATGACGTTACACGGGCAGCAGCTTCCGCATGGCAGTTCTTTGTTCTGGTGCTGCAGTGGGTCTTGAGCCAAAGAGGCCAGTTTGAAATACCCCTTTGGCATTGGATCCTAGAGTGTCGAATTATATGTGAATATACAATCGCACGTAGCCTACACTCTATTCGCAATAACCAGAGGGTATATGTATATATATATATATAAATATATATATATATATTTATATACATTTATCACTTACATGTTCCCAAAGACACGGCTCAAATGGAGTAAACCACCCAAATGGAGTAAATCCTGAACCTGCCAACATCATGACTCACAAGTCATGGGTTCCTCTATGTGTGTACCACCGTGGGACTGGGTCTGCCATTGTTTTGCCAATGTCGTTTTTCCAAATGCAAGATTTGAGTGTTTGATGATAGACAATGATCCCAGCTCAATGGCAGATATCCTCTGGTAGTCAAACATTGCAATGACACATTCACCATTTATAGATGGTTATAGACTTATAAATTAGAATAAAATAGATTATTTTAATATCAAAACTTCCATTTATAAGGGATTTCCTATTTCTATCTTTGATTTACCGAGGGGTAGATCGCTTTGAAGTCCCCATGTCGGTGAAACACTGCTGGGACTCGTGGTGCTCCACTCCTCACCCCCAAATCATGCGGATTAGACGATGACTTAGTGAAAGGCTTCACACCGTCTCATCAATTCGAGGAACTTCCGTTTGTCTTGCGGCATGTACCAATTGAACCAAGCTCGCAGCTCAGTAATGGCACTGTTCAACAGGTCATCATCAAAATAAGCAGATGTGTGCTTGGCCTGCAGCCATCGCGCATGCCATACAGTTGGATTGGCACGCAATGTTGCCAACAAGGGGATATAGCCCTGGAGTCGTCTCGTCCACTTGGGCATAGTAACCAACACTTCAACACTTGTTTATGCTGCCCAACCAAAATAGGCATCGCATAACGAAGAAGGACATGCGTCATGGCGCCTGTTGGTTTCAGGTCACCAATGATCGTTCTCAAACTCATCATGCGAACATAGTCGTGACCATCTTATGAATATCTTGCCGCCAACTTCTCTCGAAGGTTTTTGAATGCACTTCGCAGCACATCAAGACGCTGCCATTTTTTGGAGCCCTTGGGATCAGCGCTAAGAGCGCAAAAAGGACATGCCAACAACATGGCATCACCAAGGATTCCCAAAGTGCACGCATCCTTCGATTCATCAACCTCCTTCTTTGTCAACAGGAGTGGAGCTTTTGTTGCTGCCGAGCGCCCATGTATATATAATATATATAAAAAGTATTATATATAAAATATAATATATATACATATATATGCTATAAATAATTTATATAATATATATAATACAAAATATATAAATAATATAATATATTTATAATTTATATAAAATATATATATAATATATAATATAAAAATATATATGATATATAAAATATATATAAGATATATAATATATATAATATGTATTATATATTATATATATAATATATATAATATGTAAAATATATATAATATATATAATATATAATATATATAATTTATTTAAAAAAATATATATATAATATATATAATATAAAAATATTGATAATATAAAATATATAACATGTATATAGTATATACAAAATATATTTTAAATACAATATAATATATATAGAATAAAAAAATATAATATATGTAATATATAATATATATATAATATGTAAAATATATATAATATATATAATAGAAATATAATATATATATATAATATCTATATAATAGAAATATAATATATATATATATAATATCAAATACATATAATATATATAATATATATAATATATAAAATATAAATAATATATATAATATATATAATATTATGTATATATATAATATAATAAATTTAATTTAAAAAAAATAATTTAATATATACAATATATAGAAATAATATATAATATATAATACATATAATATATTTAAAAAAAAATATTCTCTATATAATATAATATTTATATATATTTAAATATTGTACAATATATAATATATAAAATTGATATAACATATATAATATATACAAAATATATTATATATAATATAATATATATATGTAAAATCTAATCTATATATATATAATAAATTTAATCCAGTATAAATGTAATAAAAAAACATATATATAATATATAATATATAATATATATATATAAATATTATTAAATTTAGTATATAGATTAAAAAATATATATACATAAAATATAATTTAAATATGATATATAATATACATATATATGTATTAAAAAATAATATATATATATATTTATTAAAATATATATATATATAATATATAAATATTAAAAAATTACAATATCAATATATATATAATATGTAATATATCTAAAATATAAAATACACATAATATATCTAATATATAAATAATATTTATCATATATAAAAAATATAATATATATATAAAAATATATATATATTATATATACAATAAATATTATTTAAATATTATATATATTATATGTATATAATAAATTTAATATATGTAATATATATCATATATACAATATACAAAATACATAAAATATAAAATATATACAATATTTTGAATTTTGAATATATAATATATATCTACTATAAAATATAAATAATATGTTATAAATATAAAATATAGATTAAATATATTATATATTTGATATATAATGTATATATTATATATAATATTTTAAAAAATATATACATATATGAAATAAATATATAATATAATATAAATTTATACCATATATAATATAATATATATATATTATATGATAAAGAAAATATATAATATATATAATATAGATAATATATTTTAAATATAAAACATATATTTTACAAATATAATATAATATATATAATATATATAATATATATCATATATATAATATATATAATATAAATTATATATATAATATATCATATATATATATATACATTATACATAATATTTAAAATATATATAATATATTATGTAAAATATAAAATATATATTATATATAATATATATAATATATAAAATAAATAATATATTAAATATATATAATAAATATTAAATATATATATATTTATAATATATAGTATATATAATATATAAAAAAATATATATATAGTATATAATATATATAATATATAATATATAAAATATATAAAATATGTAATTAGATGTTGGTTGGCTTACCAAATCTATCCAAAGATTAAACCCCCATAAGAAGAAAAGACATGGTTCTTGTTTAAATTCATTTTCTGCCACTTCAATTTCCCATGGTTAAACCCGCACCTTGCCATGTTTGGCTGGTAAAAACTCTGCATTTTCTGCGGCGCCTTCCAATTCTTGATTTTGTCCCAACGCCAGAGTCGCGTGATGCTGCTGCCGTCCGTGTCCTGGATGGGGATTTATATCATATCAAGATGACCATGTCCAAAACGTACAAAATCATGGGGAAAAAACATGGGGAAAATGATCCGAAACCAATTTCAAGGATAAAGTGATACACGTTTTTTTAAGATAAGTACCACGTTCATCCATTTTTTACAAAGCTTATGGCAACGAGACTATGGGTAAATCAGGCTTTGAAGCATGGGACGGAATGGGATTCACAAAAATTGAGGACAAACATCCTGTCCGGCGAGGGATGGGATATTAACCAGCCATTGGGACACTCCCAGGTATAGTGCAGAAATCTTCGCGGAAACGAATTGACATATCCTGCAAGGTGGTAGCCGAAAACGAAAAACATACTAAGTAGGAATCATGGTAGATAATGGTAGATATATCGCTAGTTACTATAATAGTTTTATATAGTTTTCCTGGGGTGAACATACACCAAGAAACATAAGTTGGGGCTGGGGCAACGGCTTTGAATGATATGGTTTGGAACTGACCATGGACCATGATTCCCAATGACCGGTCTGGGGATGTCGGAAGAATCTATGAACAAATATGCAAACCCCAATTCGATGGGAATGAATGGGAAACCTCTAAACGCAAGAAACCCCAATTTGGAAATGTGTCTCGTGGTCGCTATACGATTTTTACGAAGAATATGAAGCACATGACTGGGGAAAACAGACCAAAAACCAAATATAAATATTTTTTTATAAACCAGCCACTCACGGGCATGGAAAGCAACAAAGTGGTCGAGTGGAAAGGCCGTTTTGAGATCATGAGGGGTTTTTTAGCAATACCAGACCAGGGCGAAGGTGTAATTCCCAAAGAGCCTATTCCCACCTTATGAGGTTTAAGTATGTTTAAGTATGGTTTCTGGCATTGAAACTTGTTCATTTTTGCAAGTGAAATATTCAATGTCGAAGATCCCCATGATTGATCTTAAATATTGCTGAAATTCCTATATCATGACCCGTATGACAATCTGATATGACATTATATACCAATATGCATATACTCCAGTTGTTTACAATGAACACAATAATACTGATAAATAATGATAGTCCATGATAATCCTTGGGTGATGTTCCAAATTTTGGTTGCTAGCCACGAAATTAAAAAGACAAATTCCCCACCATTTTGGTTTGATGATACCCCTGTTCTGCCTATCTGTTGGGAAAGGCAACAGTATCTACCCCTTTATCTCTGGACTACTGGAATGTGCTGTTTGCCTATACCCACATGGCATCACCTGTTTGACTGATTGAGTCATATTTTCCTCGAAACCTCTTGGTGACATATCCATATGTTTGCTAATGACATCCACGTAATGGATGGTGAAATCAGTGAATTCCTCAACGAACAACTTTAAAAAAATCCCAATGTTAAGTTATTAAGCGCAAAATTGGGACTGAATTGTTTACTTGTCTACTTCCTACTCATGTTTAAAGAAAATCAAAAAATTACACTATGGCGCCCCCAATTTGTTATTGTTGGTTTGTACACCACATTCACTATATAGTTCGTTATCTCTACCATAAACACTAGTAAAATCCTTCTTACTTGTGAACCAAGTTAGCTATACTTGGCTACAAACCCCATGATATCCCCAGTGAATCCACCTAATAATATCCCATTAAATGAGCATTTTTGTTAGCGAAATGATGATTTGTTGGTTAAATCACCATCGTCTTAGGGAAGACCGCCTTCAAAAAAAGATTCCAGCAGCTCTGTGGATCCATTGTTGGCACCTCGATCATCCAGCCCCCCCAACCTTCGAAGTGGTGCTAAAGGACTTGCCGCCAGGCAGTCCGATCTTCGCGAAGGTTTCCTGCGAGCTGTCCCTTCAGAAATTGATGTCAGTTGGCGCTGTTGGATGCTGTTTTTTGCATTAATTTGACATATATTGAAGACGTACTAATACATGTAAGGATCTGACATATTTCAAAACCACCGTTAACTGAAATCAAAATGTGTTGGTCACTACAAGAGAAAGGCCGGCCTTTCCAAAAAAAAGTTGGGGACCCTAGAGATTCAAAAAAAAAGGTCCCGCGGGATGCACAGAAGGGCCCATGAGTCATTGGGAGGCCCATTTTACGGACTGGTATCCGATCATAAAAATGTAACATGTCACTCTTTTCGACCAAGTGCCATGCCCCATCCGGGCTTACTACAGCAATTACAATCCAAAGCAGCGCCAGTGCATGGCCACATTTTGGTTTCGTAAGGGGCGCATCCCAGGCGTGGGGCCCTCACCGCTACGAGGGGACTATACCTGGAGCACGGCAATTCGTCAGGTTGCGGAAACGCCCAGCTTTCCTATGCATATGCGTACATTCAATATGTAGCATGCTGCTCGACTACGGCAGAGTAGATAGTCCTTCAGTCCCTATCACTTGCAGTTTTGTCACGTTCGCACCGACTTTGTAAAGTGGTCTGCGATCTTGTGCGGGTACTTTCTGTCATTGATCATGGCAATCCGAAATCGTCATGTTTAACTGGAAGATCCCCATAGGACCGTAATAAATAAAGCATGCATATGGCATTATGAAATGTCTGAAAATGGTTTTTTTGAGACGATATGTGCATGGTAAATTTTTCATATGATTACAAGCCACTGGACTTTGAGGTACCCTATTTCAGACAAATACCCATATGGGGATGGGTCAAAACCTTGTACCCCTGGTGAACCTCAAAATAGCTGGTAAATGGATGTTCATCACCCTAAAAATGGTACTTATAGGTATTGATCCATAGCCATATGTTCAGTCAGTTCCCTGGTTTATCCAATGAAAAAGAAGGACCCTGGTAGCAATTTTTTGGAAAAACATATATTTGATCCACCCAAACTCACCAGCACGCTCGGGCAAGGCTGATCTGTGAAATACGTTGTGCCAACTGTTTTCGTGTGCGTATACTGTTTATAGCTAGACCCTCCAAATACCGAAACAACTGCAAAGTACTCTGATGGGGTAAAACACCAATGTTATGGGTAGTTGGAGGGGCTCGATATATAATGTGTATATGTATATATATATACCCTCTGGTTATTTAACATAGCCATGGAAAATCACCATCTTTAATATAGGTAAACCATCTATAAATGGGCCATTGTCCATGGCTATGTCAAATAACCAGAGGGTATATATATAATATGATATACTAATAATTGCACATAATGAGCCTCCCTGTTTATTGGCAAAAGGTCAACGTACTGAATTTAGTGCCCCTCCAGTTGATTGCTCCAGATTTGTTGCTCATATCAAGTTATATGCCACATTGTCCCCATGATATTCTCATAATGTTCCCATGAATATCCATCATTTGTGTTTGATTGGCGACTAAATCAACGGCAAGTCAACCCCCGCTGTAAACATGACATTGCTATCCGGGGATACCCTGAACGGTAATCAAACATAGTTGTGGGAGATCCCCTGACCAAATGGAGAGTCAGTCAGGGACAACCATCGAACTACCCTCTGTTAAACTAACGTAACTATGGAAAACCCACCCATTTTTAATGGGTAAATCCACTATAAATGGCCATCTTCAATAGCTTTTTGTATGTTTACCAGAGGGTAAATGGTGGATATGGTCGGTGTTTCAGCTTGAAGTCTCAAAAGATGACGCCCTGGAGGGTTTTTTGTGGTAAAACCTGCCGCAGTGCCAGTCCCCAAGTCCCCATCCCCAAAATCACCATTTGTACAAACCATCCCCAGTCATTCCCACTTGGAGGTTTCCTAAGTCATGGGGTACCCCCAGTCATCATCCATTTTTCCATGTTCAACGGATGTTCCCATGGAAATCAACCATCCCAAAATCCAGAAAAATCCAGAAAAATGATCATCAAACAAGGGGCACCTCTATTGATGGACAGCCCCACTTTGTTGCTTCCCTGTTCCCATGGCGCGTGCTACCACATGCTACCACTAGACCTTGTAGACCTGCACTTCCGTGTCCGGGATCACGAAACTTCCCTGGCTTTGCCTCAGCCAAAAGGCGACCAAAATTTCGTCATGTTGTGAAACAAGTTGATTTACAGTGGTGTTTAACATTGTTTAACCATCATATAGTTGTTTAACTAGTAATACATATAGTTGATTAATCATATAGTTGATTAACCATACAGTGGTGTTTAACATTGACTAGCATGAGTGAGTTTCTAATAACTAGCATGAGAGTCACTAGTAATGTTGGAAACGTACCATGAGTGAGCAGTACAGTCTGTAGTTGATGAAAAACATGAGTTGGTGTTCAACCATATAGTTGATTAACCATACAGTCTGACAGTCTGAGTATGTAGTTGATTAAAACATGATATCATATTACGTTCCGCCTGTTTCTGCTGAAATCTTGGGATTTAACCGTTTAACCCCAGCTGTTGTATCCCAGGAATCATCCAGGTCGTGCTAGAGTTGTCTCCTCCAAACCCCCTTTGCCTATGGCCAATATGTTGAGTTCTTTCTGGATTGTTCATGGAAGTTCATCACACATATAGATAGGAGATCTTGAAGCTGCCAGTAGCAACATCCCATTTACACACGGGAGAAGCCTACATTCTTAGGCGTGTGATCATGCTTGCCAAGCAGCTGCCAAGCTGGTCAGCCATGACAGCTCCTGTTCCTTTCAATGCCATTTAAATCAGAACCCACCAATGACAATTTCTGACAAGCATAATGTATAAATAGCAACGAAACATATCTAATGGCACTGTTTAATGCAATGATTAGATTCCAGGCCACCCTCAAACCGCTCAACATCACTCAACGGTTGGTTGAAACAAGTATTATCTTGGAGGCTTAAACAACATTCAAATATACCTTCTGAAGCTGATTGTTTTGAACGTGGTAATGCTTTAACAACCCAAACAAACAGGTCATATATGTCATATAATACGGTATTAGTACAGTCTGCAGTAATTATTTGTCTGAAAGTGGGGTATATCATGGTATATCTCCAAATGATGCAAACACCATCAATATCAAATTTTCAGATCAACATAGGTAAACAATGACAAAAACCAATACGGATTCATCCAAAAACAGTTTAATTATACCATATTGCACCCCAAAAAATACTCAATCATCATATTTCCCCTTCATTGCCATCCGTGGACCAAAACCCATAAATGGGACCCCTGAAACGTTTGCCATGACTTTTTCTCCTCTCTCCCCTGCGAAGCAGAGCAACTGCACGACGCATTGGATGGGATATGCCTCACACGGCGTGATGTGGAAAAACCCATTTCTTCCAGTTGGCGACGGTCGACTATTCCTCGCTGGTCATAACTGGATACAACGAACTGTTTTTTTTGGGGGGGTGAACAGTTCGAAAAAGATGTGGAAAACCAATGGTTTCCCTAGGAAAATCATCTATTGTGGGTGCTCCACATCTATGTAAACGTTTACACGAGGCTAATCATCCATGGACTTCCGATTGCTTAAATCTGCTGTTGGATACATCCTTTCCTCTCTCTGTAGTTTTTCATGCGCGTATGAAATATGACGGACCTAAATTCACATTCCATAAAAGGTGCTGACCCCGAGATCCGTGCGTTTTTAAGTCCAACAACTATGGTTTACGGTAGATAGTAATAACAACTATAGTGTAGTTTATTGGGTTATAAAGCAAAAAAAACATCACTGGGAGGGCCACCCTGTATCATCTTGGTTCAACTTTATCTCGAATTGTAGAAGCCACAAATTACCTTTGTTAAGAACCTATATTTCCTCATTGAAATTGCCATTTTATATGCGATCTCATTCCTCGTTTTTAGACAAGCCAATTGATTATTAATTACTGTGTTGTCCCCATGTCTGCTCTCTACAGTAGATTCATTGGAAGCCCCATGTCAGTTGCTGTTCTTCTTATCCCAGTGCTATGGCGACTTTGAATCTGAAAAAAAAGTGGCCTCAAAATGCGAAATCCCGTTTCACTTTATACTTGACACCCTCATGTTTATAATTAATATCTATTTCCACAAAGATTGCTGATTTAGGGCATAGTACGCAAACGAAGATGGCAGTTGAAATCCACCATTTATATAGATTATGTTCGCGCTGAAACCCGCATTTAGTCACGATGTCTGCCATGGAGAAAACCCAGTGCCTCCGTCAGCAAGCTCTGTTGGTGTGGGGCATCTGGCACATACACCGGCATCTCCTGGTAGAGTTTCCAAAGCTTTGGGTTCTCTTGAAAAAGGTCAAGTGGAGGCTCCCTGATAGCCCGGGCATTACTAAACTCGCAGGGGAAAAAAAAATCGCAGGGAAAAACCTTCATTGGAACTACCATCTGGTTATGACGTTCACAGTTTGCCATGGAAAATCACCATTTTTAAGAACGGTAAACCATCTATTTCTATGGGCCATTTCCCATGGCTATGTTAAATAACCAGAGGGTATCTGAGATTGTTGACAGTTCTGGTTTTATGAAAAACCACATGTGCAGCGCCACATTTTCAGCCTTGAATCAGCCACAAGCCCCACATGGGGCGAAGACTCTCCGTTGATTGGCTAAGACATGCCCAACGTTCGTTGGGTCAGGCAAGATCGAAATGCCAAAATCAGGAAGGTCGGCAAAGAATAACATTGAATCTTACACTTAATCAAATGACCTTCGATGATTAATCTTAGAAGTACCTACTGAATCGATCTTGATATCAGAGTCATAGACTCATAATGACTCATACATTATTAGATATTTTCGCTCGGTATGATTTAAAAAAAACCTCCATCAAATTTCGAACAAGATAAAACAAGATAAACACCATAATTCACAGCATCGATTCACCGTACATGGCCAATCTTGGATGCCTCAAGTTTCACATCAAATACATCGCATGATATGCCCATTAATTATACCAATAGTGTGGATCTACCTATTAAAGTAGACATGCTGAATTTCCACAGAAATATTTGACGACGTTAGCCTCCAGTTTCGAAACGTATCCTCTGCTAATCAAACCTGGCAGTTGAACATCCACTATAAATATGGTATTTGTCAAACTAAACTGGTTGGTGGTTTCAACTCCTCTGAAAAGTATGAAAGTCAGTTGGGATTACTATTCCCAATATATGGAAAAAACATGTTCCAAACCACCAACCAGTAAATAGGGGATATTCCAGCAAACCGTGGAGCTGATTACGAGAGAGTAATTGTATATGTTCCTCTACACGACACATGAGAAGCTTGAATATAGCCATCATTGCCAATCAGCCAGATACCCTGCAAAAAATGAAATTCTGAATGCTGGTGAACGTAGATATTCCCATGAAAATACCAAAAGACTAAAGGATTAAAGTATCCATGTTTCAGATTGACCTAGCCCTGAGGATTGTCCTTCCAATGGATTTGAAAAAAGCTGCGCAGATGGGCCAAGAGGATCCTTTCATGCTCTGGAGAAAGTAGCACTGTCAGTGTCACTGTCTCCAAAAATCCATGGTGGATCAGTTTCCAAAAAAAAATAGGATCTGCGAAAAATCCTGCAGCGACAAGACTTACTTTAGGAATTCCTTTGAGGTGCCCAATGCTCCAGAACCGCAGCTTTTGAGGAGCGCAGGTGACTACTCACGAGCGAAGGTGAAAACCCATTTCTTGCGATCCATCATGATATTCCCTGAAACGGATTTGTCTGAAAATAGGACAATCATTCCTGTTCCTCTTAATCATTTCGAAGGAGTCCCCATTTTCTGACACGCCAAAATTCAGATTAAACTTGGTTCGATATCGCATTTGTCCCTGTTTTGCTTGGTGAATACCATCAATCCCTATTCTTGTTGTAAATCTCAAGAAATCCCGCGGCATTTATGCTTGGGAAATCATTCTTTTTGCTTAACCCATGTTAATTTCAGCCCCTTCCTTTCGTGTGATCAACCTTCCCACATTGGCAGAGAATTGGTGCCAGACATCACAAAAAGGCGGGCGGAGCGTTCCTGCAGAAACCCAGCATCTTTATCATGATACAATACAAGTGGAAGGGCACCAGCAATTTATGGGATTTCATGGTATCTAGTAGGGATTTGCTGCGACTATGGGATTTGAATGGGATTTAGTGGGATATGTATATATATATATACATGATCGTTACCCTCTGGGAATTTGTGCACCAGTTTGTGAAGTGGAAAATCATTGTTTTGAATCGGGAAATCATGGAACTTAATAGCGATGTTCCATAGCAAAGAGGGAAATGACTAGAATTTTAAGCTACATATATATGTTCCCATATATGTTCCCATATATTTTCCATATAGTTTCCATATAGTTTCCACATATGTTCCATCTACCCTCTGGCAAACGTTTACATACTTATGGAAAATCACCATGTTCAATGGGTAAATCCACTATACATGGCCATTTTCAATAGCTATGTCACAAATTACCAGAGGTTATATTTCATATGGTTCTTCCCTCACTATATCCCATTGCTGTTTCCATGGATCCGAAGAAAATTCCAGATGGAGGATGAGTCGCACCGCGCATTGGCCATGGCCATGGAAAGACGATGGAAACTTAGAGGTGCAAGTCCACAATAACATCTATTGCTACAGTCAAACTTATAATGACGGTGTGTTTAGAAAGAAAAAAAATACATATTTAGATTATCGGTTGGTGGTTGAGCCCTACCCATCTGAAAAATATGAGTTCGTCAATGGGAAGGATGACATCCTATATATGAAATGGAAAATAATCCAAATGTTTGAAACCACCAACCAGATTATCATTTATATGAAAAAATATATAATCTGGGTAAATTATAAAAATTCACTAACCTGAATCTTGCGGCCATTTGGGGATCATTTCCCCTACTAACTATGATTTCCAGTGAGGGAGAACAGTGAGGTCGTGATGAAATTTCCCCAGAAATATGGTTTATGTGACTTATCAGTGGTTTAACTATGGTTCATGTGACTTATACGTGGTTTAACATGCTTTAACTATGGTTTTCTATCGTGGCTGTGTCTTTTCAAATGAAGATTTCCGATGGGATTTCCATGATGGGATGATCATTTTTCACCATTGAGATCCACTGAGTATGATCGAACTCATATATACTACGTATATAACTTATGTAATTATAGTTCGAATATCATGTAATTAGATAACTCACTAATTATATATATATATACTTTTTGTAACTTAAATATGTAAATTCTAGTTTCTAGATGTTACTAGAATCATAAAAATTATGCAATGCCTTCCCCTAAAAACACCATCCCAATGTATAAAATCATCATTGGAAGGTACAAGATCAGCGAAGATCAGCTCACAGCTGAACAACGCGACCAGCGCCAGTTCCAAACACTCGATCTTTACATTGTGGAAATGGCCCAGTCCAAATAGTGGAATTACCCATTAAAAATGGTGGATCTTTCCATAGTTATAGTGCATATTCCTCTAGTCACAGCCAAAAAAATAACTGCAATTCAGCAACGAGTCACAAAAAGCTTATCACAGAAGTTCGAGTCACCATGTACTATATCTGCGGGCACGTCCCCATTATTCTTTCTATCTTTCGCCAAATGTTTGAAACCAGCAAAGAATTTTATTTATTGATGCCATGTGATATCATCATGTGATATATCCTTGCAAATCACAAACCCCAGGTGCTAAAAATTGCAAATTCTGCTTGGGTGCTTCAGCAGCAGTCAGCTTTAAGCCCAGTCGTGATGTCGTGATGTGCGCGTCCTAAGCACCTACGGTCTCTTTCGCAGCTGCAGTTTTGAAAAATCTTCCCAGAACCCCTCCAAACATAAATCATGAAAAGTTAGCCAGAAAGGAAGATACCAAAATCAATGGTTAATCACCTCGAAAAACCATCTGGGTATGACATTCACACTTTGCCATGAAAAATCACCACCCATTTTTAAGAACAGTGTTTACCATCTATTTCGATTAGGGCCATGGCGAAATCCCATGGCGAACTGTGAACGTCATAACCAGATGGTATCTTTGCGGTGCCAGATTCTGTGAGGCCAACCGTAAGTCCACTGGGCCAGGTCGTGGCCTTCTTTTAAATGGGGAAGCCTTGGGTCGCCCGAAGATCAGTTGCGAATTTATATTCCACAAAATATACTGCGAATTATTAGGAAACACTGAAATACCTCTCATGTAGTTGGTTTTATATTAAACTAACAGAACCATGGAACATGGCCATGGAAATAGATAAGTTATCTATTTTCATGGATAATGTTCGATGGCAGAACTGCTGATCAAGTTAAAGGGTAATGTTTCACGGGCAACATTAATGATCGAGGCAAGGTGGCTTCATGTCTACGATGATTTCCGTATACCCCCATAAATGTTGTTGGTTAAAGTGTAATCATTATCCCATGATGAAGTCACATATCCCAATAAAACCAGAAACATCCTCATCATTTCCCCATATGTGTTGGTTAAATCCACAGAAATTTGAGCCCGAGGGATTGGAGTGTGCCTCGAGCGCTGACTATCACAAGGCTTACGCACCTGTTGGATACTGACAAGTAGACACATGGAACTCCAAAGGTGTATGAATCAGCGGGTTGGGGATCGGGGTCCGTAAGCGTAAATACGCCGATACGCTGTTACGCCGATCGCTGTGTTTACGCCGATCGCTGTGTTTACGGTGCGTTTACGGTGCCTTATAGCCAACCCTAAATAAACCCTAAGCCCTAAACCAACCCTAACAAACCCTAAACAACCCTGTCGGTCGAAGTCCTCGCTAAACTAGGCCCTTGCCAAAGGCCTGGTTCAACTATAGGCTTTTAGGACTGAGGTTTTCTCTATGCGATTATTTTTGAAGTCGTATTTTTGTGAGATTTAGCCGGGCAAGGTCCCCCCCACCCAAAGATATCCAATTGCTTGAAAAATTGAGGGCGCAACTTCTAGATTTGCGAAAATAGTGACACCGTGAAAAAACCGTGAAAAGGCCATGAAAAGCCAGTGAAAACCCTGTGAAAAGGCCGTAAAAAACCCGCAAAATCAGGTTTGCGCAAAAAAATGCAAAAAGAATGGTTTTGGATTTAGAGACCAATTTTTCTCATGAGTGTTCCCGCTCTATGTGGCTGCTGTTGATCTTACGGTGCGAAACTTTTGACTATGTTCAAGGTATGAGTTTTTTGATACCTTTAGTCATTTAGAATAAAGGACCGGCCGCGTTAAACTCGTCCTTTGGACTGACTGGGCAACCCTAAACGAAACCGAAACAAACCCTAAACAAACCTTAGACAACCCAAAACGAAACCTAAACAAACCCTAAACCAAACCCAAACCCGAAATAAACGGCATTCGGTGTATATCGGTGTATCAGTGTATGGGGGCGGGCGGACGGCAATCGGTGTATCGGCGCATCGGTGCGAAGAACGCTTAGCGGACCCCAATCCCAAACGCTATGTAAATATTCAAGTCTATTCATCTTAAGTACACTGGAAAGATGTATATGTTAAAAGAGAAAACCACATGGACCCAAAAAAGCGTTTGTTATTTTACGTAAGTATGTAGAATACTTGTTGGTTATTCACTTTGTGAATTCATTGCTTACAGAAAGTTCGTTTGTTTGTTGTATTTCTCTATATGTTTTGCTCAAAGAGGACAGCACTACAGTCACTCTGTGATCAATGGGCTGATTCGTGTTTCGTCCAGAAATGGGGATGGGGTATGTCTATCCGACCAATTCATGGCAGGGATCGTTTGGGATTCCAAGCAATCATTGCCAAGCATGGGAACTATCATCTCCCACTGAGATTTTTGCTATTCTATGCTACTCTGACTGATGCATGTTGGAATTTGATGGTAGAACTGGGGCTACAAAAACTGCAGCGCATCCAGATTTTGAGGTTCAGACTCTGACTTTTCTCCTTTGGAAAACGCTGAGGCTCGCGGTGACTCATCTCATCGCACAGCACAACATACCACAACTATGTGGATCATCTCCCCATTGAAAAAATGAACGAAGACCTGCAAAACAATGCAATCATCCTGAAGTAGATACAATTAATATCTGGTTGGTGGTGCAATAATCATCTTGAAAAATATGAGTTCGTCAATGGGAAGGATGACATCTCTTTTTTATTCTGGAAAATAAAAAATGTTTGAAACCACCAACCAGATATGATATGGTTTAAAAGGCTGACCAGAGATTATCAAAGAATCAAAGGGGAAGTCCCCTGGCTTCCAAAAGAGTGCCAGAAGAATTGAAGGGTAAGACATCTACAGGGTGAATGCATATATATATACATAGTGGTATAGGCATCCATATAGTGGTATAGGCATCCATATAGTGGTATAGGCATCATCAAGGCAGTGATCGTATCGTGTTTCCTGCCGAGCAAACAAAAACATTGAACCATCCAAGATGCATCAGCTAACAGTTACCTCAAACGGGGTCATGTTCAACCCCAGAGCTAGGATGTTTCTATTCATTTCAAGCATTTACCAAAGATTTAAGATTCCAGATCAGATAGATCCAGTCAAGGGTATATATTTCGACTAGGTCATCTTGAATTACAAGCGCACTCATCTTTCTGTTGGTTGGCACCAACAAGGACTCTTGTGCTTTGGAATGTTTCTTTTGTCATTTACTGGGGTACCAAACCGATATCTTGTCCATCTACCGGTCACTCAAAACATTGGCCCATTTTTTCCCGGAAAAAAATCCCATGTCGATTGGGCCAAGGGTTCCAAAGGTTCTATGCCTGAGGATCCACCGTTTAATAGCGCTAATAACCTATGTATTCCTAGCGGATCTCCCCCACAGGAAATGGGCCAACAAGGCCATGTCGATTGCTCAAAGGTTGAATTTCCATGAATTTCCCAGCTTCAACTGCCGATGAGACAAAGGTGAGCCGGCACGCACCTCGTCGCGAAAGGAGAGAGAAAGTTCGTGAGAAGCCCAGGCATTGAAATGGCTGGTAGATTTTCTGGCGCAAATGGCTCTGGACAAGGATATGTATATAATTTAATATAATACATAATAAATATAAATATATGTCATATTTATAATACATGTATATATATATAATTATTATGTATATGAATATACAATTTTAATATACAATATTATATACATTATGTATATAATATATATATATGTATATATTTTTATATTATATATATATTTGTATATTATATATATATGTGTATATAGCGTATGTAGACTCAATGTGATGCTACAACAACTACCATGTCTTCCGACGCTTCCGTTGAACATGGTCTTCCTAAATTGACGACTCACAAACCTGAAATGTTCGTCCTGAGATCACCAAGGGATCCAAAGGGGGCGGACGTGACGCTCCTAGAGTCCTAGAGGTATCTACGGTACAAACTGGTTGGTGGTTGAGCCACCCCTCTGAAAAATATGAAAGTCAGTTGGGATGATGAAATTCCCAAAATATATATATATATGGAAAAATAATCCAAATGTTCCAAACCACCAACCAGTAAAGTATTGGGATGTTGCCAAAGATCACGGCTTGGGTATTGTGAGTTTATGTGAGTTCTTGTCATTCATTTTTTGGGATTGCCAGGGATTGCAATCATCCTGGATCCAAGTATCGCAACGGCATTTCGACGAAACTGTTGACTTGAATCACTCATGAAATAGAAAACATACCAGCACCTTCATGCCACAGGACATTGTATTAGCAATGACTCAAGCAGTGTCGAGCCCCTTTTTCTCATCACCAAGTCGTTGGGTTCAAAACTAAGTAGCACACCAACTCTCTCTGAAATGAGTGTGCCGAGGCAGTGCCGAACCATGGGCTACGCCTCTATTGCCATGAACCAAACATCGGGGAATCTGTCCGGGGTTCCGGGTCTTTGGTGGATTTTCAGCGGGTTGGAACGTGGTTATATCCATTGAATGGCTATTTGAATTGGGAAAATGATTAGACATGGGATTTGGAAGCTAGCCTATATTTAGACAAATCCCAATGTTCAGTGGTAATGTATCCCTGTTGCTTAATGCTCATTCATGGTGGTTAATGGTTACCATCTGGTTATTCAACATAGCCATGGAGAATCACCATTTTTAAGAACGGTAAACCATCTATTTCTATGGGCCATCTATACCATGGCTATGTTAAATAACCAGAGGGTATCTCCATTCTCCCCATTTTTGTTATCGTCCATGTTAGACCTCTCGACCTACAGATCTAAATCTTTGGTTTAATCCCAATCTGCAGTGATAATGATGAGTCAACCCCAACCTTCAGCAAATAAACATGCGGTATATATATATGTATACAGATATAATTGCATATAATCACATATTATATCTATGTATGTAGTTGGACCACGGCTTATAGACGGCCGTGTGGGGGTTGTTTTTTTTGGTGTGGGCGGCTCTAGGAGCGCGCGCACGTTGCACTATATTGTTGTTTCTTGGGGAGGTTGTTTTTCTTGCTTGGGGGGGGTTTGGGGGGGTTCAGGGGGGGCTAATAACGTTCTTGGCTGGCCGTCTTACAAGATATTCTCTTGGACTTGCTGCTACGCTATCCACTCTTCTCTTGCACTGTACCTTGCCACACGCTATCAACTTCTTTTTGTAACTTGCAAGACACTCTTGATTTTTGCATCGTTGTTTGTTGGGGGGTGTTTTTTTTTGGGGGGAGTGGGGGTTTTGGGGGAGGGTTTCGGGGGGGGCTAATAACGTTCTTGGCTGGCCGTCTTGCAAGATATTCTCTTGGACTTGCTGCTACGCTATCCACTCTTCTCTTGGACTTTCAATAACGGCTTCATCCACTGAAACAAATAGTTTGGGTGCTTTGCAAAACAACTAAAAAACATGTATTTCCCCATGTAATTACGAGATGAAGCTGCTTTAACCAATGGCACGGCTGCGTGAAAAGTCCAAAATGGACTTGGATGCTCTGACCACTGTAAATCAACAGAAAAACAAAAGGCACGAATTGATGGTGTGCTGATTTCCTCACGGCCGCCTGTGAGCCGTGTACCTTTGTAGTTACACACATATAATTTACATATCCTGCTAGATATATAAATATATCATGTGTATATCACCGTGTCTCTTGCGAAAAATTGAGCCACTGCCAAATTCCGCTGCCGAATCCCTGCTTTTGCGCGCCATGGTTGGAGTCCGTTGGCCTCCGGCCCTTCTGACGCGCTGCAGCGTGTGCCACGGTGGAGACCGAGTGAAGCAGGAAGTGAAATGGCTGACTTCAATGGTTAATATGTGGTTAATATACTGTTAATATATGGCTAATATATGGTAATAATAATGGTTATTATATGGTTAATGAGGGATAATAATAAGTGGTTGGTGGTAAAACAACCCCTCTGAAAAATATGAGTGAAAGTCAGTTGGGATGATGAAATTCCCAACTGAATGGAAAATAAAATTCATGTTCCAACCAGATCATGGTTTTTCATAACGCTTGAATAATGCAGTCATCATGGTTCTTCTAGTGCTCAATCCAAATTCTGAAAATGTCTGAAAATTATGGTTTTTGAATCACCCTTAAATCCATTGGTCCATGGCAGCCATGGATTATTAGGTGAGCCCATCGGAATCCCATTGGGCCCTGTGTTAATATAAATCCAGAAGTTTGAGCCTGTATTTTCCCGATGAAAAAGAGCCATTTCAATGGGGGTTACATCAAATGATGCTTGGGGCACATCAAAATGATTCCAAATAGGTACATTCAACAAATTTAGAAAAAAACGACAAACCAAACAAGGGAATTTAAACAAGAAGAAACTGAATGTGACCATCAATCATTCAATAGGAAACTGCAGCCAACTAAAACTGCGATGCAATGATGCCCACGCTGCAACCAAAAATAAAAATAAAAACGTACTGTTGTACCCAACCAAAACGGTGAAATACTGTACTTTGCGGTGATAAGAAAGTGAGGTATGGATATACGACCCACCCATATAGTATATAGTTCCTATAGTTCACCGTGCCACGTGCAGTTTCTGCCAGATCGATCATCCCAAATGCTGGTCGTAGTTGATATCCAGTGATTACCACAGGTCTACTGATCGGTACGTGGCACCGTTAGAAGGTGGTGCCCAAGGATAGCTAAGTTGGTTCTAAGTTTAATCGAAGGAAGTTTAGAAGTGAAACTTCCGACAATATGGACAGTTGAAAAGCAGAGGTGAGAAGAGTCAGAAGAGAAAAGATCAGAAGAAAGAAGATGTAGATGCGCGAAAAGATAGGAAAGTCGCGATTCACTATGTTTTTCCAATGATTTGTGGCTCCGGAGGGTCGAAAAGTAGGCTCGCTAAAGCGGCGGGTGCGGAGCCAGCTGGCCACAGGAGCGATGAAAAATTGCACGCCGTTGTGGCGCGAAGCACATTTCCAAGTCAAAATGTACAAAACACACCATGGTCGGACCACTTTTGGAAGTTGAGATGTCGAAAAAGTGCACGCCGTTGTGGCGCGAAGCACATTTCCAAGTCAAAATGTACAAAACACCTCAGCCTCGGACCACTTTTGGAAGTTGAGATGTCGAAAAAGTGCACGCCGTTGTGGCGCGAAGCACATTTCCAAGTCAAAATGTACAAAACACCAGGGGTTCGGACCACTTTTGGAGGTTGCGATGTCGAAAAAGTGCACGCCGTTGTGGCGCGAAGCCCATTTTCAAGTCAAAAAGTGTTAAAAACTGACGGTCTCGGACCACTTTTGGAGGTTCAGATGTCGAAAAAGTGTCGAAAAAGTGCACGCCGTTGTGGCGCGAAGCACATTTCGAAGTCAAAAGTGTAAAAAACTGCGGGTTTTGAGCCTTTTTTGACGTGAAGATGTCAAAAAAGTAGACACTGATTAACTTAACTAATTTGACTAACTTAACTAACTTCACTAACTTAACTACCCTAACTTCGACGGCAACAGCAACAGCAACAGCAACAACAACAACAACACCAACCACAACAACTAGAACTACAACAACTACAACTACAACAACTACAACTACAACAACTACAACTACAACTAGAACTAGAACTACAACAACTACAACAACAACAACAGCAACAACAACAACAACAGCAACAACAACAACAACAACTACAACTACAACAACTACAACAACTACTACTACTACTACTTCTACTACTACTACTACAACTACAACTACTACAACTACACTACACAACAACTACAACCACACAACAACTACAGCTACAACTACAACAACAACTACTACAACTACAACTACAACAACTACAACTACAACAACTACAACTACTACTACTACAACTACACTACACAACAACTACAACCACACAACAACTACAGCTACAACTACAACAACAACTACTACTACAACTACAACAACTACAACTACAACTACAACAACTACAGCTACAACTACAAAACAACTACAGCTACAACTATATGACTGCAACTACACTACACTAATTACATTACACCACAGCTACAACTCCACTACGCTACAACTACAACTACAGTTGCAGTACATCACACTACATCCAGCAGTTGTGGGTGAGGTGACCACTGCAACCATTGCAACCACTCCAGCAAACACAACTCCAACCACCTTTCGGTCAATCAGTGGATTCGCTCTGCCATCCGTGATTCACAACAACCAACGTCTCCTATAGGTTTCCTATTCTGAAACTTCCGCCACCGCCTTGTGCGGTACTACTGGTAACCATTGGCTTTATGGTAGATATATGGAATTTATAATTCATCGAACATATACATAAATCATCATAAATCAACACCAAAACTGGGGGGTTGGCCACCTTGCAGTACTAACTATTTTGATGGGTCCCCTTGGCAAACACCACGAAGAGAATCATGGACGCTCGCTCTCCAATTCCCTGGCTGCCGCTGCCGCAGGCTCCAAGATTTATTGCTATAGGACTGATGGATCTCAAGATCAGGAACACAGAAAAGAGTGAAATTCTTCAAAGAAACGAGCTACAAAAGGACGACCAACGACCATCCCTGGAATTCCCAGGATTTGTCGGAAATTTGTCGAAATGGTCATAGTTTTGGGGCAACAAAAAAAAAAAATTGGACTAGCCTTACGACATTTTACGACCGTCATTGAAAACTCTAACATTAACCAATAGATACCCATCCCGACGAGGCATCAGAAACTCCGAGCCCTTCCTAATTGGAGGTTTCCATTGTCATGGGGGTACCCTGGTCGCTGGATGGTTGATTTCAAAATCCCAATCTAATAGCTGGATGATGAAAACTGGGGGTACCCCTATGACTTAGGAAACCTCCAATTCATTACCCCGAAAAGTGTGGCTATTTTGGATTGTTACTTGTCATAGCTGCACGACCCATGAAATGTCTACCTTGTTCGAGAAGGGTGGTAGAACTACCTCACTTAAGAACCTAAATGTGGTGTGTTTATGTTTGACAAACCAGGGTACGATTCAAGACCACTCTTCACTTCATTTTTTTTTAGCCGTTCCTCAGATGTCCTGACGTGAGGTCCATGTTTTGTACCCTGATTATCCCCATTCCCATGATACCACCATTTCATCTCGTTGTGCCACTATGTTTGATCATTTTGGTTAAATCACCATCGTTGTTGGTTAAATCCCAGCTCGTGGTTGCCCTTGCAATACTCCACCAAGTCCCAAGCTGGGCAGTTTCCATTGATATCCAATAGTTACTTTTTTTGCATTCTTGGAGATACAATGTGGTGGTCTCTAAATAGCTAAGTTGGTCCAAATAACTATGGTTTATGCTAGATATGTATATATATATATACTATATATATATATATATGTATTGATGGCAGCTATAAACAAACTTATCACTGGGGGGGCCCACTGTGAAGGTCGTTTGTCACAAATCAAAGTCCCGAATTTGCAATCCTGTGAATTAGGTACCCCTATGAATGAATAAACATGGATGGTACATGCCCCAGAATGATCACAATCATCAACCATCAACCCAAACATCCCAAGACCATACATCATGTAGCTATAATTTCTTCCTAATGTGATATGATGGAAGGATCACTGCCGAGTTTATTCTTGGATATGCTTGGTACATCTCTCCATGTTTGATGATGAAACCCAAAACTCTGATTGGCCCAAAATCCTCCACTTGTGATGGAAAGCGACCTTTTGTTTGCTTGTTGACACCCTCATTTTTGCTGCTTTCAGTCCCTTCTTCATGTTCATTCAAACTCCATTCTTGTCTGATCAAAGCCGATATTTTGGCGAATCCCCCATGTTTATCATCCCTATTTGTGCTGGTTGAAATCCTCTCAAGTAAACTGGCTTCATGTGAAGTACCCCAAAACTCGGGTTCAAGTCTAGATAGGTTGAATGCATTCCAAGTATTCCAGTATTCCCCGAATACTACATGAATCAACCACAAACTGACCTGTCACAAGGGCCAAAAAGTGACCATAGGATATAGATTTTCTCAGCTCCATCGATCTGTTTAGCTCCTTCGGTCCGGAAACTTGCCTGCGACCAGCCCTGTGCCGCCAGCGACCCTAAACTCGCCAGCCACGTGCAGAACAGGTCGCACTTCGACTACACGAGGTCCAGAACTTCAAGTCAGGGATTTGGGAGTCTTTCAAATCATTCAAATCGATTTAAAAACATGATATATCATTCATGTGATAAATCAATATATAATTCATGTGATAGTTAATGTATGTTAATGTGAAATTCAGTCTTTCAAAACATTCGGCTCGAAAGGGCGCCCAGGATCCTGATTGGATAACAGAACTTGCTATGAAAATTGGTCCATTTATAGATGTTGTACCTATGAAAATGTATAAACATGGATGATATTTCAAGATCTTAGTTCACTAGAGAGTATACCATAGTATAGCAACCAATATCAGATTGGCGATTCTTAAAGTTTTTTACGTCTGACAATGAGGGACCCAATCCCTTACCCTACCTTGCCATGGCCGTTGAGGTGCTGATCTTAGCAAAAAAAATCACCAATTCTTAGCTGGTGAACGGCTGGTGAATCCCGTTGGCACCAAAGGACTACTGGTTGGTGGTTTTTCGCCCTACCCCTCTGGAAAATATGAGTTCGTCAAATGGGATGATGACTATTCCCAACTGAATGGAAAAAATTAACATGTTCCAAACCACCAACCAGACTAGTTAGGATTAATCTGCCCAGTCGACCTAGGCAAGAGGTGCCAATGTTCAAAGAAATTGCCCACTGCCCTTCTTTGGACCCTTCGAAAAAACCACGTTGTCCTTCAGAATGTTTGGGTGAAAAGCAAGTTCCAGGGTGAGCGACTAGTTTTGAACCACGGCTTGTGCTGATAAATAACTCTGAGTTTCCTGTAGTGGTCGGGTACTTTCATGGACTTTTTAATACTCGAAGGTGTTCGACCCAGTGAGTTCCAATCTTTCTGGCCCCATAGCTATGCAGCTTTGCAGATGCAGCAGATGTGGTTTGGCTCCGGGAGCAGCCTGTAACCAGGGGATATCACTAGTTATAATAGTTATATATTTATCATGGGTACAATTTAGTGGTTATTCTCATGGGTATAATATTCTCATATCATGTGTACAACGGTATAACTTAGTGTAACCATTATCATGGGTATATTATTCTCATATCAAGAGTTGGTTGCAACCAGTATCATTGTGATAATTCATTATTGATATGACAACTAGCTATTGATATGATAACATTATGATAGTAATAACTGACAAGTTAGTTATAATGATCATTTTCGATTGGTATTTCGCAGAAACTATTGATTTTGATATGATTGGGAAAATACGGTTGAATGGTGTGTATCTGTGTATGTGTGTATATGTGTCTATGTGCATTTGTGCATGTATGTATGCATGTATGTATGAATGTATGAATGTATGAATGCATCAATGTATGAATGCATGAATGTATGAATGTAAGAACGTATGAATGTATGAATGTGTGTGTGTATGCGTGTATGTGTGTATGTGTGTGTATGTATGTATGTATGTATGTATGTATGTATGTATGTATGTATGTATGTATGTGTGTTTGTATGTAGGTACATACGTACATACGAACGAACGTATGGTCTTTCTGCATCAACTGCTATATGTTTGTTCTCTGGGGTCCAAACAAGACCGTGAAAAAAAACAAACAAACAACACGCGTATTACAAGGTGTATATACATCTGCATATACAAATACAGATACAAATACAGCAAAAAACAACATAACATGATATCATGCATGTGAATGCCGAAGAAAAAACACAAAATACAGAAGTCAATGGTCTTGTTTGCCGGCTAAATCCTCAGCAAACGATCGTTCAAGTCCACATGGTTTGTTGGTGAAATCCAGTTTACATCCGAGTGCTTGTTTGTTTTCAAGTAATATATCTATCTACATACCCTTTCTTATCCTATCCCAGTCCATTCCATATCATCTACATATCTATCTATCTAATCTAATCTAATCTAATCTAATCTGTCTGCCTGTCTGTCTGTCTGTCTGTCTCTCTATTCTCTCTATCTCCCTACTGTATCTATCCGTCTATCTCTCTATCTCTCTATCTCTCTATCTCTCTATCTCTCTATCTATCTCTCTGTCTATCTACCTATCTATCTATCTACCTAGCTATCCATCCATCCATCTATCCATCTCTATATCTATATCTATATATCTATCTATCCATCTATCTATCTACGTACGTACCTACCTACCTACCTAGCTAGCTATCTATCGATCTATCTATCTATCTCTCTCTCTCTCTCTATCTCTCTCTCTCTCTATATCTCTATCTCTCTGTCTATCTGTCTATCTGTCTATCTATCTATGTATATATATCTCTCTCTCTCTCTCTATCTGTCTATCTGTCTATCTGTGCATATATATTCCCATTCCGTGTTGTTTCAATCCACCGAGATCTCAAACCACCACTGCTGCTTCTTCTGTGTGAGTGAAGCGCAAGGTCGCCAAGTGCGGCTCGCGCGCCATCCGCCTTCCGCCTGGTCACCGTTCAGGCCATTCAGATGGCCGTGGGGAGAGCCATGAAAGCCAAATCGTACCCATTGATATAGGGAGTTATTGGGGTTTACTATTTCCCATAGGACCCATGTTTATAACATAAAGGGGGTATATTGATGGGATCTTGCACCATGGATCCTATGGCTTTGTGAATGGGAATTATCTTGAGTGGGTAATGCACTCGTGTTTTTGTGAAAATTTGTGAATGTAGGTGGTGTAACCAGTATACTAGCAGGTTTATTGGGGATTACGAAAAACTATATGCATATAGAAGCAAATATAATCTCATAATCTCATATGTATGTATATCAATATAAAGTATATTAAAAACACACCCAAAATCGGGAAGCCTTTTACCAAGCAGTGCAATGGGATGGGACAGGAGTATGTGACAAATGGCGAATTTGGGAGGCTCACCAATGATGGGAAACCATTGGAATATCATGGGGGTACCATAGGAATATAATATGATACCACCAAAAACCTCCGAAAATCAGTGGATTATACCCTCTGGTTTACGATGAATATTTCATAGGTTCCACTGATTTTTTCACCATGTTCTCCGCTGGTACACTCCCAAATGGCAAGTGTTTTTGTTGAGAACATGGTGATTCATCAGTGGAATTCCTGGGTATTTCGATGTCTTAAAATCCCATCCACATACTTTGATCCCCTACATCCACCATGCTTTGAATTGGTGTTCAATATGAACAGGGGATGGGATTCGTCTCAATTTTCCCATGAAATATCCAATCGAAATATCGCTTTAGCAACCATCACAAGATTTTTTAGTCATGACAGTCGCACATGATGTGGAATAACCAAAGTGTATCTCAAAAGATTCCAGTCATTGCCAGAAGCTGGAAATTGTAGACTTCGACGTCGCCCACAGCGCCACCAAAGCCGCAGCGCAGCCACCACAGCCACAGCGCAGCCAGCCAGCGCGGGGCTGCCGCCGCATAGTGCCCTGCCCACGGCAGGGATTAATCGTGTCCACGTCGAGCACGTAGACAGGCAGCCCTGGAGCTGGCCAAGCATGATACGACCTGCAAGTCATGTTCTGCGTCCCGTCCTTCAGGCCAACCAAGACGCTTTTGGATAATTGACATCGGTGCCAGTCCGTCCTCTCTAAACGGATTTTGGTTACACAGCCACAAAACATGTTCTAACGTGCACTCAGAACCACTGCAAAATGGGCGACATTGTGGAGAACCACTCATTACCTCATATGCCTTGGGAGACACGAAAGCACCAGTGAGGCAGGCCAAACTGTCTGTATTCAGGTTGACCTTTTTCAGCGCAGCAAAATGCTCTGCAGTAATTCTAACATCAACACATTCGGCGGCATCCCTCCGAATGGATTGACGCGTTCTTCAAAATTTGAGAACCTCCATGCATCATTGCCAGAAGCTATGGATGGGGCTATTGAAAAGACTGGCCGAGGTGAACATACATACCCTCCGGTCATCAAACGTGGCTCGAAAATCCCCGAACTAAATGGAGGTTTCGTTCGCTGAGCAAGCCATGGAGATGATGACACAAGAGGACATACCCCTGAAGAGAAACCGATGAGGTCGCTGGGAAAGCTGATATATGTTTAAAACCCAGGTTCGTCGTCAAAGGTGAAAAAGAAATGATCAAACTATTTTGTAAATCTTCAATCAACAAACAATGAGGATAATGTAAATCAGTTTCTAGGGTTGCGTGCAGTTTCTACGGCTACAGTCATGGTGGGAATGTGGACGTTTATGCAACCCCAGCAAAGTGTTGATTTTACCCAGTGGATAGTTTGCAAATTGTTTGGTTCAAAATCATGATTCATTCACAAGTGGCAAATCACTTCGCATAAAATGCCTATGAGTTACACGCATAGTACTCTTGTCTTATCCGTCTTATCCCCTGTTCAGACAGTATCATAGGTTTTGACCTATCCCCATGTGCAGTGTTTGTTGGTTTCCAGCAGGGATTTTAAGTTGCCACTTTGCATTGCTAGAGGATAAAACGGGATGAAATATACTACTCTTACTGGTGCGTTTTACGTAGGGAATGGATGAGAATGGGGGTTGCTGGGATGATTATTGATAGTTAGCCAGTGGATCATTCCCGAAAATTCCCTGCGTTTAGCACCAGTAAGTACTCGACCAGCCTGAAAAGTTCAGTGAGATTGGGATAGTTACTCCAAACCTACCCATCCTTCCAGCCGCAGTGAGGTCGCAACATCATTCATCCGAAAGATCCCCATTGTATTCTATACCCCACATCCCACTCTACCATCAGTTTTCGTTGCTTAAATAATTATGTGTGTTGGTGAAATCCCAAAATTTGGGTTAAATCACAATGTTTGACGGTTGATTCATGTTTTTTGATTGTTAAATCACCATGTTGAATGCTTACATCTCCATTTTTGATGGTGAAATCTCGGGAAAATTCCAGAAACATCTCCCTCTGCCATGCCTTCTACTGCGTCAAACGCGTCGGCCATCATAAGGATCTTCCACTCGGAACCTGCCAGTCAAAAAATCAGAGATGTGCAAAAATTGAATGATGATTCAATTGGATTTAACAAACAGCATATGTGAATTTCGCTGGATTTAGCCAACAAGACTATGTGGGCGTCACCGTTTCAAAAATGATGATTTAGTGGCTGATTCTCAGATTTAATGGGGATATCATGGCCCCCCATGGTGATTAAAAAAAAATACTTTACTTCGTGTGATCCCCACCATGACATTTATACATGTTCTTACTGGCACATCTTCTGGCATTCTATCTGGCATATCTTCTGACATCTGGCATTCTATCTGGCATCTTCTGGCATTCTATCTGGCATATCTTCTGGCATTCTATCTGACATATCTTCTGGCATTCTATCTGGCATATCTTCTGGCATATCTGGCATACATATATCTTCTGGCATTCTATCTTTCTGGCATTCTATCTTCTGGCATTCTATCTGGCATTCTATCTGGCATTCTATCTTATCTGGAATATCTTCTGGCATATCTATCTGGCATATCTTCTGGCATATTTTCTGGCATTCTACCTGGCAAATCTTCTGGCACTCTATCTGACATTTTATCTTCCTACATGAGGTCCGGCAGGGAACACTGGGCGTGGATACTCGCGGTTGAGGTCCGGCAGGGAACACTGGGCGTGGATGGTCGTGGTTGAGGTCCGGCAGGGAACACTGGGCGGGGATCCTCGCGGTTGAGGTCCGGCAGGGAACACTGGGCGGTGATGGTCGTGGTTGAGGTCCGGCAGGGCACACTGAACGTGGATGGTCGTGGTTGAGGTCCGGCAGGACACACTGACATGGATCGCAGTGGAGCAGGAGGAGGACGAGGCAGGAGGAGGCGGAGGAGGAGGAGGAGAAGGAGGAGGAGAAGGAGGAGAAGGAGGAGGAGGAGGAGGCAACTGACATAAAATCTAACAACCCTCACCTGGCAGGTGGGGAAAAACAGAAATTATGGGATTGCTATGGGATGTTCTAGCTGATTCATGAGAGAGTTGGCGCTTAAATAACAAGTTTAACAGGTGGTAATTTATGGTAGATAGATCAAAAAAACATAGGGCCTTAGGGGTTAACCCACAGACACAACAACGGAGGCCCACCTTGCAGTCGGTGGCCATAACATCATGGGATTGATGACCATCTATGATAATGGTCACTGTTGAATTGGGAATAGGTTTATCTATATATGATATGTATTTATGATATGAAATGGTATGGTATGATATGATATGATATGATATGTATAATCATCTATATTGGATAAAATATGATATCATCATCTATACTGGGAATGTCAACTTTATAATCGTATATTCTGCATTTATGATATGTATTATAATATGTACACTTATTTGACATCTTTGGACATTGTCTTTTGTATATAATATATGTGTGGCATTATAGTAATAGTTGTTCCTATGTATGGCATTATAGTAATACTATGGCATTGTATTTATATATGTATTAATACTGATGGTAATAATATACATATACATCCACATATCGCACTCTAGGAATAATGATCTATTTTCTTGAGGTTATTAATTATCACATATGGTAATTATCAACCAATACGTGTATATATTCATCCTGAAGTAGGTAGAATATGGAATGTTCAATTGATGTTTCCATATTTTTGTGATGATTGCTTGACATTTCTAGGTTCTATCTACTGCAGGATGAATATATACTGTGTATATTATAGTTATATATATATATATGCATACTCCGATATGTATAGTTGTACATATGCATATACATATATATTATCCGTATATATATATGTACATCCATGCATAATATCAATATTCACAGCAACATGTACACTCATACAGTGATACCATTCCTTCACCACAGCACTCTGCGTGGCCCAAGTTTTAGATTGGAAGAAGGTGACTTTGCAGTTTTCTTTTCCAGAAATAGGTGCGTGGCCGGTTATTACAAGGTGGGGCTCAAACGTTAGCTCATTGGGTTTTGTGGTAGATATATCTATAGCTGATGGGGTTACGAACTGGTCGGGGCACCTCCCTGTACGATTTCTACGGATATGTTGGAGATGAAATAGATTCATTCGAAAAATGTTCGGCTCCCATTTTGACACATTTATATATAATATGTCATATATAATACATCACAGCAGGAAATCTTGGTTTTTCCTTGGGGTTTTCCTTGGGGTTTCTCCTAGGCTTCTCAGATCCACAGGCGCAAAGATTTGGATTTCCGGTTCCGCCACCTGTCCCCCGCAGTTCGCGTCGCTGGCTCTAAAACATCGTGATTTTCCACTTCGCAAAGGGTAAATAACCATGGGAATATATATCGGAAATAACCATGGGAAATATATATCACAAATTACCAGAGGGTAACCATCAAATATCCCATTCAATGCCAATAACCATAGGATACCACAAAACTCCAATTCTACCCCACTACAGCCGTAGATTTCTACAAGCTCGGAGCATCAGCGTCCCCTGCATCACGGACGGGTGGAGCCACTTGTAGGGGTAAAAAACTAAAAAAGACAACTCCAAAGTTCATCCAATGTAGCAAAAAACTATAGTTTTTAGAACTTAACTCTAGCAAAACTTCAATGGATCACAAATCCGAGTTACCCTCTGGTAATTCAACGTAGCTATTGAAAATGGCCATTAATAGTGGATTTTCCCATTAAAAATGGTGATTTTCCATAGCTATGTTAAATTACCAGAGGGTAATCCAATGGATGTATTTCGGCAAGAAACTCATAGACTGAGGCAGGTTGGAGGTGGAAGGTCACTTTCTTCTTCAGTCGGGGTTCACCTTAGCGAACCGTAGGGCGTTTTTATCACCAGGCGGTGGTGTCCCAGAATGCCAGAGTCAGCAAAGGATATTTACATTATATATATATATTTATTTAGTAGATTTGCTGATAGATAATCTATATATGTGAAAATTTTATAAGCATACTAATCTATGATTTTCACATAGATTAACTATAGCATTCATGGATATTTACATATATATATATATTATGGTTGGTGGTGTCAACCCCTCTGAAAAATATGAGTTCGTCAGTTGGGGTGATGACATTCCCAATATATGGAAAAATAATCCAAATGTTCCAAAAACCACCAACATCAGTATTATATGGTTGATATATCATGGATATATCTATAGTTCATATAGGATTCATTGGGATAATACACGAAGAGCAAGGCTTTCACAACCCGAAAGCAATACCCTCTGGTAATTTAACATAGCTATTGAAAATGGCCATTTATAGTGGATTTACCCATTGAAAATGGTGATTTTCCATAGCTATGTTAGTTTACCAGAGGGTAGCACGAATTGTTTCTTCGGTTCAGTCGCAGTCATTCTTCTGGATCTTCTGGCCACCAAGCCATTTTTCATCCAGGCCTTCTAAAAGCCTGGATTCTTCTATGGCAGCCAACCCTATGAACGTCTGAGGTGAGAACCCCAGTTGAGGCTCCAGAACATGTGACGTCTCGAGTCCCGACATCTAAACATCTAGAAAAAAAATGTCTACAATAGGATTAAATAGGAACATCTATAAATAAGGATTGTAATCAGACATCAATAGGAACATAAATAGAAAAATGGAAAAACAAACATCTACTTAAAGTATCTGAAACATTCTTCAAACTTCTTAAACATATCTCCAAATCATGATAGTATCATTTGTGTATTCAAGTGTCACTTATAACTTAAATCCCGTATTACTTCAGCTGGTCCCCAAAATTTGATCATTAGTCACTCACTCTCGGTGTCCAAGAACAAAGAGTCAGTTGTTCAGAGCTATTTGAGACACATTTTTGAGACAATCAAAAAATGCATGTTGCTGAGTCTGTTTATTCAGTTTATTCTTTTTTAGCGTCTATACCACCATGATATTCCCATTCTCTTCCGTCATTGTTGGCTATATTTCATTTCCCGATGAAAATAACAGACACTCACTTTTCCGACATACCCAAGTATCACAATGAAGTTGGTTATATCTCCCATTACATATGTCCTATTTTCTTGTCGATTGATCACCTTTCCCCGCCTAAAACAACAAGCAGACATGAGCCATGAAAAATACCCCTATCCCATCTCATTAAGTATAGCGGTTGGCAAATGGGTATCCCTATTATGGGTTGGGATATTGATCCCCAATAAACCAGTTCGAATAACCTCCTATATTAACCAATCAACAGCGGTATACCTTCTATGGCTCAAGGATTTGCCCCACAC